>PVKA01006692.1:0-26251 GCA_004027165.1 Ctenomys sociabilis | reverse complement strand
CACATGTCTATTTCTAAGATAATTTGACATATTTGAAAAATTAGAGTTTGAATGTTTCTCTCCTGGTAATAGATTTAATTTCAGGAACTAGATAAAAGTTGCTAGTACCATGTAATTAACTATAAGCATGAGACATTTAGATATCTAAAAATGTTTAGGATTTGTCAAAGATGCATATTTTAAACATAATTATCCTATCAATTTAATTCTTACTAAATTACTTGACCTAATGAAGTGAAATGAAATCATTTAAATTGTTTAGAAAGTGTAAAGTAGTACGAACTTAACATTGAATATTTTTCTTCCTTACAAAGAATTTGAAAAACTCATTACTAAATAATAATTACAAATTGAAACAAAATTTGTAGACATGGAAAAAGAGAACAGTGGTAGAACAAGGGGAAGGTACATCTGAGAAGATCAGTTTCAAAACTTTTAAAAGGTCTGATTTTCAAACTTAGGGCCTCTGGGAGCATTCCTTCACTGAAGGAATCTTTTTCATTAAGCGTCTAGTCAATGCTAATCTGAAAGACACCGTAATCCTAAAGATGATCCACCCACTAGCAGCAGCAGAGTGTTAGATAGTTACATTGATAACAATGTACAAGTTACATTGATAATAATAAATAACCAACTATAATGTAAGACTGGGTGTGATAAATGTAATAAGATCTATAGCTGATACCTCCCATTTTTCCCACCTTCTATTGTTAAATCTCTACATATATAGGGGGGTTCCTTTAGGAGTTTCTCCTTTCTCCCAGCAAAAGGTTAATCCTGCATTTTAAATTACACCCTAACCCCTAACCTCATGAAATATTTTTTCTCATTTTTTCTAATTTCAGTATCTTGCTCTCTCCTCTACCTAAAACTATGCACATGATTCCTCAGTTTATTTTTTAAAAATAATTTTATTGAGAAACAAATTCTAATGAGACAGTTTCAGTTTCTTCAGTTTAAAAGTTCCTTCTGTCACAGATTTTCTCAAGCAGGAGACAACTGGCTTCTACTCTCTCACTGCCTAGTTCAGTATTATAAACTGTCTCTTCCCTCAACTTTCCAAAGTAGTAGTGATACTTTCACAGGCTCTTTTCTCTAGTGATCTTTTCTGAATTCTCTTTGGCTTTTATAATCACACTATTAACCACACTGTTGCTCTTTTCTACTTCAGCACTGTGATGCCACTCCATCCTGGCTTTCCTCTTTTCTTTATGGTAATTTACATTGCATCTCTTCCTCTTCTTTATAAACTCCAAAGTGTTGATATTCCTCAAAGTCCAGCTCCATACCTGTCCTCTGTTTTTTCTTGATAGTCTTTCAATAGTAAATTGCCCTTAGATGATTTGAATGTCAATTACCTTCGTTCTCTCGATACAGGGCTCCTGTATCTTGCTCTATACTTGTTAGTTCATTTGCAGTCCCCAGATCTCTTTCTTGCTGGATGTGTAGTAATATCTCAAATTCAGTACATGTAAACAGAACTCATCATTTTCCTTAACACTTTCCTGTTCATGACTCTTAAATTTATTAATAGCATCACTGTTCAAGTTGAAAATCATGGTTTTGAACATAGTAATAATGCACATTGTGCTAAAGTAACAAGAGGGCCTCCTCATCAGTTATGTGTTTACTGTCTAGAAGTGAACTTTCTCTCTCTCTCCTTTTAGAGAAAAAATTGCCTAAAAATTACTTCAACAAAGAAAATAGTTTGATAGATTCTTTGATACAATTCCTCTTGATTTCTTTATCCTATATTCACCATAAAGTAGATTCAATTTTCTATATTTTCCTTAGCACCTTCATTTGGCAAAGCATATTTTCAATAACAACAACTACATTAGCAAATTACTTGTCAAAAGGAGTTAGCTAAATGGTCAAATCACAAATTGCATTTGAGAGTTTTGAGTCTAGTTCCTCTGGAAGAGCTTAGTAGGTTCTTGTTTGTCTGCAGAGATGCTTGCTATCCATAGTGAGAAGAAAACTGATTTGCTAACATCCAAGGATTAGTCCTGCCATGCAGAGTATGTCTATTGATATAGCACCTAAACTTTTTATAACCTTGAGTAGAATCATGCCTTTTCCTTACCTATGTTTAATCTACAGATAACTGGAAATTGACTATTTAGAAATCATTGGCATAATTTAGACTTTTCATTTCTCTTCTAAGCAAGTTCTAATAATCTTTGTCTTTTATTGTTCTACCTGTAGATAAATAGGTCTTATAGGAATTCACTAACTTCCCTACCACAGGAACAAGGATACTGCTGTGTGCTTCTTATATGTTCATATTTTATTTATCTGATAACCTCTTTTTTAGGTATAGTGAAATAATGGCCACAGAAATCTTAAAGCCAGATAATTAGAACTCATAAAGGTATTCAAGAGCAAAGGAAAAGGTGCATAATGATGACTGTTCCTTTTCTGTGATGTAGGGTCAAAGTAGTTGGTTTCAATTAATTGTCTTTGTGTTTATTTTTCTTCATTAACGTTTCTCTAACTTGTGTTTCCCATATAGTATGTATACGTTCACATGTTGTGGTAGGGAAAGGAAGATGAATAGATAGTTTTCAGAGAAATTAAGACTTAAGTGATACAAAAAAAAGGGAAAAGACTTAAGAGGTACATCTATTTCCTAAAGTCACCCAAATACTCAAGTTAATGAGGCTGTCTTTAAACAATAAAGACTAGGATTAATATCTAGATGTATCTACCTGATATAGTATTAGGAAAGACCTGATTAAAATCTTTTACATCTAAACTGCACAAAAATTATTTATGTAATATAAAGAATGACCAAAAAATTGAAGTAAAGCAGAAACTTATGCTAAATTTAAGAAAGATGTTCAAATAACAGTAAAGTATCTTTTTACCTGGCAAAAGACCATTATAGGTTTAAGAGAATATTCATGAAGAATTAATTTTAAAAACCAACTGAATTTGTCCATTCATAATAAAGGTACACTTAGGCAAATAAATTATAAGATAAAATTTGTAAGGCTATCATTAACAAAGTATTCACATTAGGATTTCTGTTAAGGTTCAAGTTTTTCTATCATATAAGATTAGATTTATAATATAACTTTCTTAGTTATTTGTTATGCTAATAACTTCATGACTGGCAACTGCCACTTGGAATTTTATTAAAAAGCATCTGTAAATGCAAAATTAAAACAATGGTTTGTCCGTATGTTCTATTTTATATGCTCAGTACAATTCCTTACAAATATTTTACACCTTGCATAAAAACTACTTCTCGACATGTGTTGGCTTTTCATATACACAAAGCCTATTCCCACTCTTATATGGTAAGCCTCACAATTGCTGTATTTAGAAAGCACAGTGAAACAATAATATATTTTGGCTGGAAGTTATCTAAATGCCATAAACAGCTGGCCAGATGACAGGGTAAGCCGTGTATGAAGCTAGCACTCTTTGTTAAAAGCAAAGCAAATTGACTCTTATTTCTTAAAGCCAGTTTTGGTGGCACTATTTTTACAATACTAACAAAACTTGAAAACAAACATCTTAAACACATTTTCTTAATTTTTCCCCCTTTAAAAATACAGAGGTACATTTAGAAAATTTGGGCTATTATTTCCCAAAGTAAGAAAAGTTTGGATAACAAAGGGTTAAAAGAACAAGCAAGCCCTACCGTACCCAGAAATGACAGAAGGCTCTTCTCCTCTTCGGTGCTACTATCCAACCACTCCGCCACATCACCGGGGGAAAGGAGACTCATTCTCCAGCCAGAAAACTTTTCCATACAGAACACAATTACTAAATGATGATGGGGGGGGGACTAGTTCTTGGGGATCCAACTCTTAAATTGCTGGCTATGCTGTAATGATGAAAGAGAAAATGTGATCCTCCCTCTACTCTGAATTCTGTCTCTGTGACATCAATCTCTAATACAACGGTGGGGGCTGGGGAGAAAGGAAAGACAGGGTTAAAAGACAGTGTTAGAAAAGAAAGGAAGAGAGATTTGTCCTCTGTCTCTTGGTGTTACGCTTTAGCCTGAAAGAGAAAGCCAGGATAAAATTGAATAATGATTTGTGTTTAATGACAGGAGAAAGCACAGGAAAATAAAGAATAAAGACACCCAAAGAAAAAGAAACAGGTTCCTAAACTGGAAAAAGCTTAGATAACCAGCACAATAGCTAATCAGTTAAGTAAAGCACATCATCAAACAAAAACAAAGACAAAAGAACAAATTCAGCATTTTGTTTTGTTCTGAGGAGAAAGGTTTTCAAATTTCCTTTCAGTCATCCGCCAACAACTGTGGCCTCGAAGCCTGTCCTGTTTTAGCTATTTCAACAGCATTCCAGCCCCCTTTAGGAAGATTTCCTGTGAGCAAAGGCAGGTTGATAAATCTGTGAATAGGAAGCTCTCATCCCTCTTTTCTTCTCCTCCTCCTCCATTCCTCCCCCACCTCGCATGGCGACGGCATTGATCTACAATAATGGAATCTAACAGACTGCCAACAGCAACATTAAGGATATTACAAGTTCACTTCATAATAATTCGAGCTGGTGGTCGGAACTTCGGGGCAATTCTGGGCTTCTAGTCAATAGCTCTGCCTTTCCTTTGCAGAGGCGGTGTGGGGAGTGTGTGCCTGTGCATTCGCGTATGCTTTTGTGTGTAAAGTGAAGAAGGCTGAAATCTGAAAGTAGAGAAGCTGGCTGGGCTGAAGGCTCAGAATCTGCCACTATCGCAAATGACCATTCTTTAGCTTGTCACACATTGTCCTTGTGAGGAGTCAGATTCAGATGAATGCTTACATGATTTATATTACCTATTTACATGGTTTAAGATTATTTCCCAGATTAACATCTTATTAATAGGCAGAGAAAAACCAAGCAGACAGGTATGTTCAGAGACATAAATTATTAATATTCCTGTTCTCTGGAGAGGGATAAAGCTTATTGCTAAAAGAAAACACTATTCTTAATTTTTTTCCTGTATTTGCAAAATATTAGCTCCTATCTCAATCTAGTCTTTCCTTTTATACTAGTTGTTGGGCTGCAGTGACAGATTATCATTGCTCAAGACTTATTACTTCCGTAATATATCCTGAGACCATACCCATCTTACTATACTGACTGAGTACAGGATAAAAGAAGGATATAAGGATACTACATGATTTGAAGGAATTGTGGTTCATGATGTGTGGATAATCTACTCCCTCCTCCATTTGTACAAAGACTGACACAATACTTCTTCCTTTTCAAAAAGAATATTGAGGAGTATGTCTTTCACCACCCCAAGTTTTCAGTAAACCTAAAGTGGATTTAATACCTTTGTATTTTGACAAAAATAGAAAAATAACTACAGATACCTATTCAAGGACTATTAAGAGATGATCTCCTTCTTTAATCCAAACTCTCAACTGGTTAGAAAAGCGTGCTCCCCACCCAACTCTCCTTCAAACAAATAGAGGTACCATGAGACACCTTCATAAGACTGATTTCCTCTGACTAGTATTTCATTCCAGTTTAGACAGCTGAGACACTAGACTTGCTAGAGAAAGGTGGAGACGACTGTTAAGAGCTGAACTGTGTCTTCTAAATATTCACATTTTGAAGTGTTATTCTCCACTATATCAGGATGTGCCTTTGTCAGAACTAGAGCCACTTTAGATATAATTAGCTAGGTGAAGTCATTACAGTGGATCAAATCCAGTATGACTGCTCATAATCCTTAGAAAAACAGAACATTAGCCTGTATGGTGGTGGACACCTATAAGCCCAGCACTCTGAGAGGCTTAGGCAGAGGATTAAAAATTTCACCTCAATCTAGGAGGCAATGTAGTGTGGTAATGAAAATTTGTTTCAAAATAAAAAAAGGGTTTGGGGATATAGCTTAGTTCAAAGGCCCTAAGTTTACTCCTCACTATCACAAAAATTAAAAAAAAAAAAAGAAGCCAGGCATGGTGGCGCATGCCTGTAATCCTAGCACTTGGGAGGCTGAAGCAGGAGGATTGTGAGTTCGAGACCAGCCTGAGCTACAAAGTGAGCTTAAGGCCAGCCTGAACTGCACAGTGAGACCCTGTCTCAAAAAGACAAAAAAAAAAAAAAAAAAGAAAGAAACAGGAAAGAATTCAGGAAACTTGGTCACAGATGTATATACAAGAGGAAATCCACATGAAGATGGAGGCAGGGATTTGAGTGACGTTTCCCTAAGCCAGGAGACATTAAAGATCACAGCAAAGTCCTAGAAGCAAGATGAGAAGCATACTTCTCAGAAGGAAGCAACCCTGCAGATATCTTGACCTTGGGCATGCAGCCTTTGGAACTATGAGATAATATATTTCTGTTGTTCAAGCTATACAATCTGTGATTCTATGCTGTAGCAGACAAAGGTACAGCAGTGGAGTAGCTTGTAGCACTGCTACCTGGGACATGTAAAGAAATAATGTAGTAGGTCCTTTCTCATTAAGTAGAAATTAGAAACATAACTAGCTCTGAACCATGAACACTGGGCCTTAAAAGCCAAAGACCTGTTTATTAGTAACAGCCCCCAAGTGCCTCTTTGCAGAGTTCCCATCTCTCAACTTATGAGAATTTATACCTGAATACACACCCAAGGCATGTGAGAGAAACAGCAATACCCAGAAGAGGTTTGTAATTCCGTATCTGCAAAGTGTAATATCCATTTGTCATAAAGGTGCATTATAGTGGGTGTATAATACCCACATTTATTCTTTATAATATTTCTATTGATGAATTATTAATTTTAGATTTATGAGTTTTATTATATTAAACAATGAGTACTTAACAGGAAAAAATAAAAAATAAGCATTGAATTTTTAATATCTATAGTGTTTATAAAAAACATAATTTTTAACATCAACTGCTTTTTGGTGTACAAAGTCTAAAAAATAACTACACAAATAAATTTTTGCGTGAACCAATGAAAATACCAGCAGAACTCTACAAAAAGAAATCTTTATTTCAATTATCACACCTAAGGCAGTTTTCATGCATGACAATAGCACCTTCCATACACATGTATAGCTTACACTGACAGCCCATGTGTTTTGCTTTCCTGGTCTTTCTGTCAGAATTGGGGGATACAGCTCAGCGGCATACATGCCTGCACAGCAAGCTGAAGGTCCTGAGTATGATCCCTGGTATTACCAAAAAAACCAAACAAACAAACAAAAAAAAAACAAAAGCAGTCTGGTCTTTATGCCACATACACTGACATCCTGTTAGTCTTTCTGTTTTGCCAGGAGGTTCTTATGTAATACAACGTGCAGTTAAATAATGACTTCTATAACTTTTCTCCAATTGAATCTCAATGTTCCAACACCAGAGGACTAAAAACCATAAAAGGAAAGAGCAGAAGTGGAAGAAATGAAAGAATTGGCTGAGCATCTCCCATTCTGTGTTGATGTGGGAGTGGACATAAATAGGATATGAGACAGAATTTTAGATTGAAGTTGACTAACTGAATTTAGTTATTGACACTAAAGTAAAAAATGATTCGCTCTCCATTGTGTTTTTAGACATCAATTTCCTAGCACTTGGCTGCCCAACTGAGGGTAAGAACCCTAGTTAAAATATGAACATTTCACTTATCACCCACCAAAACACACCCCTATTCCCAGAGATGACTCAGGTGTTGTGAGGATGGAAGTGTTTATAATTTATGAGCTCATTGTAAAGCAAAAACAAAAACAAAACTGTTATAGACAAAAATACAACATTCAGCTGGGGAGATAGCTCAGTGGCATAAACACTTGCCTGGCAAGTGCAAGGTCACGAGTTCAATCCTGGAACCAGTAAAGAAACTAAAGAAGAAATAAAAATAGGGGCTAGCAAGATAGCTTGATAATGTAAGAGCCTGTCTGGCAAGTCGAAGGACTTGGTTCATTCCCTGGTATTGCACGATGTGCTGGCCCCAGAACCTGGGCAGGCTGTGCCAGCCACCAAGATTAGGCATGGTGGCACACACCTGTAATCCCAGTGCTGGGGAGGCTAAGACAGGAGGATCACTGCAAGTCTGGGCTGTGTAGTGAGACCCCAGATGAATATATACATACATACATAAAAATTTTTAAGAGCCACAAAATTAAAAGTTAGACTTTCTTCATTCCCTCTTGTATCTTTTATGAAGGCCTCATGCTGAAAAGATCTTAAGGTCTAGAGAAACAGGATGCTGATGGTGGATAAGAGAACTTTATTCAATAATAGTTTAGCAAAATGTATCAAGTAGGTACATTTATAACAAAATCAGGCATAGCTCACCTAAAGACATTATTACTTGATGATGGTAATAACTCTAAATTTGGGATATTTAAACAATGTAAAAATAATACAGTAGTCAAGAGGATGAACTACAGCAACAATAGGAAATTTTGATATAATTTAAAAGTGTTACTTTATCTTTTACATTAAGTTCACAATATAATATATACAACATAAAGTGTCTTTTATGGAAGACACTTTTCCATTTGTATATCTAATTGAGCCAATACAGTTTATTGAAAAGATCATAATTTCCCCATCACTCTGCAGTATCAACATTAGTAAAAAATGAAATAAACATACCTATCAGGCCTATATCTGGATTCTTTATTCTAATGGTCTGTTCCTAATACCAGTATCAATTTCTCTCAATTACTATAACTTTATGAGTCCTACATCCCTTTAGTCCTGTGAGTTGACATAGCAAGCCTGCCTGATTTACGTTCCTTCAAGTTTTTGGCTATCCTTACATGTCCGAAGAGACAGATAAAATGTGGCAAGATTTTTGTATTGGGATTCTTTTGGCTTTATAGAGGGGTGTGGAGAAAAATTAACATCATGGAAGCCAATTTTCTGATTCTAGGATCATGCTATATTTCTACTTTCAATTATTCCTTAATTTCTTAAAATAAAGTCTTATAATTGATTTTTTTACATGTTTTTCCTTTTATTTTTTGTTATTGACATTTTGGTACCATAAACAAGAGTTTTTGTTTTCCTTTTGTGGTACTGGGCTTTTGCACTGAACTATATGATCGGCCCTTTTTATTTTTTCATTTTAAAGAAAGGTCTCATTAATTCACTGCTATATGTTATACAAGCTAGGTGTAAACTTGCAATCTTTTTACCTCCCAGAATGCTGAAATTATAGCCATGGACCATCAAATTGGCATGTAAGTAGAATCTTTAAAAATTTCACTTTGGACTTATATCTAATAACTTTACTATATTCAGTATCTGCAAAGATTTTCTGTAAATTATGAAAGTTTTCTTTCAAATTCTTTTTTTTTTTTTTTTTAAATGGACCTAGCAGGTATAATAGCATATACATAATTCCGGTCTCAATCCTTTTCTAAGAGGGAAGGCTTTTCACTATTAAGTATGATGCTTAACATAGCTTATATTTTAAAATAATTGTCTCATTTTGTTTTTTCAACAGTAGTTTTTATTTCATTAATTTCTATTCTTTTATTTTTAGCACTGTGTAGCTTTATTAATCATTCAAGTACAATAGCAACTGGTAAGATGGGGACAGAATTGGAACTGAAAAATGAACAGATATTCAGGATCCAACAATTTGAAAGAAACCACTACATACTTTTTCACAAACATGTTTTCACAGAGCCAATACAGTACTAGCCATTAACTCAGTACACCAAGTGTACTGAAGTAGAAAACATGCAACAAGAAAAATAACTATGTTAGAAAGACCAACACTTTAGAAAAAAATAAAACACTTTTGATTTCTCCCCTTTAGTCTCTAAAACAACACCTTACAATTTGTGTCTACCTATACAGTCCTATATCAACTTCTAGAATGTTTGTCAGGAGGGAAAAAATAAAATGACACTGGCCAGTACAATCTTCGGATATTTAGGAAGAGCAGAGGGAGAAAGTCAGTTCTCAGGCCCTTGCACTTGCCAGGGAAGTGCTTATTCCACTGACCCATCTCTCTGGCCTCCTTGGCAGCCATTTGTGCCTCTTGGTTCTCCTTGTTAGCTTCCAACTTGTAGGTCAGTTTCTCTTCTGCCGTTTTACTGAAATTGTTCTCTTTTATTGCTTTTTGAAGCACTTCTCATACTCTTATTCCTGGTGGGACTTGCATTTTTCTTCTGCAGCTTCTAATTTCTTCCGAATTTCTTTCAGGGAAAGATTCTTCTTCTTTGGAGGGGAAAGGGGGAAATCTGGGACAGATTCTTTTGACCATAGGCTGAGAACCAGCTCAGAAGCCTGGCCTGAAGCATGCTTCTCCAGTTCTTTCACCTGAATATCAGAAGAAGCCATGGTGAACAAAAGGCAAGATACTGGCTGGCAGTGTTTTCCACTGGTAAGGAAAGCCCTGCTCCTTCTGAGCTGCCTGGCCACACTCTTATCGATTTCTATTCTTATTCTTACATTTTTCT
This sequence comes from Ctenomys sociabilis, assembly GCA_004027165.1. Classification (NCBI taxonomy): domain Eukaryota; kingdom Metazoa; phylum Chordata; class Mammalia; order Rodentia; family Ctenomyidae; genus Ctenomys; species Ctenomys sociabilis. The sequence continues at coordinate 15,879 of PVKA01006692.1, read as the reverse complement.
TTTTAGTTTATTAAGACATTTTTAACAACTTCTTTGACAAGGTTTCTAGATTATTCATTTTCAATCTTTTGTCTTTTCCAATATATCCACTCAAAGCTAAATAGTTCATTTTAAGTTCTATTCCTGTTAAATCATATAAATTTTGATATGTAACACTTCCATTATCATTCAGGTAAAAATGCTTTCTAGGGCCGATAGCTCAGAGGATTAAAGTGCCTGCTTAAGCAGAGACAGCAGCTCAGGTTTGATCCCCTGCATGCTGTGCTGATCCTTCCCCTCCCCACACACACTGCTGGGTGTGCTGAGAGGGCAATTGAGACTGGTTGTGGTGGTGTGCACCTGTAATTCTAGCTCTTGAGAGACTGAACAAGGGTGGATCACTATGAGTCCTATCTGCATAGTGAGACCCTATAGAACCTGTACACCCCTACTAAAAAATACAAACAAAAAAAACTTTCTGAGTGTAAGTATAGGGTTCTTTTTCTGTGGATTAGAAGCATCTCTTTGATGTTATACGAATATAGTTTATTAAAAAAATCTCATCTACTTTTAAAGTTCTTAATGCAAAGATTATTCACAAAATGTAGCCACGACCAGCAGAAAAAAGAGAGCCTTCAGTATATCATATGAAAAACTCATATTGAATTATAACATGTATTGTTTAATCTTGTTAAAAACAAATGCAAAAAACTTTTGTGCTCAGGTATTGTTTGCATTCTTTCTTAATAACATATATACTAAGTCTGTAAAGAAAACTACCATAATTGTTACTTGTGATTACATATGCAGAAAATAATGGAATTGTAGAGTGTAAAGAGAGAAGAAAAACTTTTATATTTTGGGCTAGACTTGAATCTGCTAGAAAGAAAATGTTGTTATTAATATTATTTTTTAAATTAAGATTTTACTTAAAATAGATCCACACAAAAATGTCTATTATTGGCTGGGGAGATAGCTTGGAGGTCTAAGTGCCTGCTTGGCAAGTACAAGGTCCCAAGTTTGATTCCTTGGTACCACATGCCCTGCTGGCCCTGGAACCTGTGCTATGTGGACCCTAAAACCGGGCACGGTGGCACACACCTGTAATCCTAATGCCAGGGAGGATCACTAGAAGTCTGAACTATGTGGTGAGACCCTGTACTGAAAAAAAAAAATCTATTATTGTTATAGACTATCAGTTCACATATACTCTGGGTGGCAAGGAACTTGAAAATATTCAACTAATTTCTTTGGTATTTAATTTGGATTTATTTTAGCTCAGAACAAGTAAGGATATATTTTATTTATGATGTTTCATAAAGATTTTAAGATTTTCATTTTATAGCTTCAACAAATGAGTTTCTTCTTTGTATTCAAGTGAGATTTTATATACTACCACATTCATTTCATTTAATAGCTATGTAAAATGGTGACTATTTTCATATATACTTTTCATATATTATCTTTCTTCAAGATTTCACTTTACCAAAAAGCTTCAAAAGCTTCATATAGGGGCTGAGGAGATGGCAAGCACAAGGGCCTGAGTTCAATCCCTGGTTCCACAAAAAAAAAAAAACAAAAAAACTTTATATAGCACACATACGAAGCATAACATTGTGACAACTACAAACTAAAACAAAAAAATTACTTAACATTTCTTATATGTTAAAGGTTAAATTATGCTTAAATGTTTAAGGCTAACTTACACATATAAATTTATACTGTATTACCTAGTGACTTCCTATTTACTTTGACCCTTAAAGTAAAACTTATAAATATTTGCATTTGGCTTAGTATTTCTACTTTTACACAGAATTTTTCATTAGTAATCCTCTGTAGTTTGTTTTGCCCAATGTTTGTGAAAAATGTTTCCAGGACTTCAAGTTATGTATGATTCTGTTAATACAGGTGGAACACCCCTAATTATAAAATTAAATGCTCCCAAACACAGCCTTTTTGAGCAGCAGTAATATCACAAGAGGAAAATTCCACACCTAACCTCACATGACAGGTCCCATTCAAAATGTGGGTGCATTAAAAATACTGCATAAAACTACCTCCAGGCTACGTGTTTAAAGTATATATGAAATAAAAATTAATTTCATATTTAGACTTGGGCCCTATATCCAAGATTTTTTATTATGCATATGCATATATCACAAACTTCAAGAAAAATCTCACATGTGAAATATTTGCCATTTTAAGTATTTTTAGACAAGGGCTATTCATTTCTACTGTTCAGCATTTGATGGCTACATGTCAGGTGCCATACTAGAATTTAAAGAGTAGTTTATGATTAGTATATAATGTAATAAAAGTTTAAGGGAGAAAAGTGGCACAAGCTGTCAGGAACAATGAGGCATTAAATGACTGGCATGCAGAAAAGTCTATAATTGGAAGGCTGTATTAAGAATGGGCAGTAAAATGTCATGATGGTGAAAAAATACAATGCTATTATACACCTTGAAGACTTACAACATAGATCATTATTTTCATAGATAATTTTTTTGACAGAAAGGCAATTTGAGAAAATATATATAACTTGTTAATACAGATTTTTTTTAAATTCAGGAATGTCACTCATTAGTTAGTAGAACTGTATGCTTCACACTTACTGGGCATCAGGATCCATCCATTCAGCAATGTGTACATAATTATTTTATTATTTTCGATATTTTATTAAAAATGGGTGAATATTAAAAATTAAAATGTAACAACACATAAAAAAGCATGGACCCCATTAAACTAATATTAATTTGATTGAAACAAAGATCAGAATTGACAGTCATATCACAATTAGGTTGTCATTAGTGGGCTGGTGACATAGCTCAGTCGCAAAGCATTTGACTAGCAAACATAGCTGTGGTTTCCAAGCATTGCAAAAAGATAGGAACAGGGAAAGGAAAAGGGGGAAAAGGAAGAAAGAAGGAAAGCAAGAAAAGAAGGAGTGAGAAAACTGGAAAGAAAGAAGAATGATTATCATTAGCTTCAGCGAAGTGTGTGTTTAACTGTAAAGGGGGATGTCTTAGTTATTTTCTTGGTGCTGAGATACAATACCTAACACATCCACAGGTATCTTGGCCCACAGCTTGTAGAAGGGTTCAGATCACAGAACACATGCAGAAACTAAGCCTTCAGCCCAACCAGCTTATTTTTCTTTCAGATTTCAGCCTTCTTCTCTTTACATACAAAAGCATGCACAAACACACAGGCACATTCTTTCCTTTCTCCTCCTGTAAACACCCATAATCCAGTTGCCATTCCAAAATCTTGCCTATGAGTACATAAAGATCTTGAGGGACATCTAGATACAAACCCTTATATTTCACCTATGACCCCCACAAGACTCATTACCATTCTTTCATGTAAAATGCATTTAGTACATCTCTTAAGGGACTGGGATTTGATCTCCAATATTACATGTTGGTTCCTCTCACCCCCCGCATGCTCAGCCCACCATAGGAGTCTGGGCATGATGGTTCACACCTATAATCCTAGGACTGGGGAGGCCGAAAACTGGAGGACCACTATGAGTCTGAGCTGTGCAGTGAGACCTTGTACCAAATACCTTAAAAAAAAAAAAAAAAAAAAGAAGTTGCCAATGTATTAATAGATCCAGCACTGCTGAAAAGTCCAAGTCCAAAATGTCCTCTAAGAAGTGAAAATCTTAGCAAGAAAGTTTAACACTTCCAAAATACAGTGATATAGGATTAAACATTCCTATTCCAAAGGGAGAAATAGGAATAGACCAAATAGAAATCAGACCAAAGCAAGACCAAAAATCCAGTGGGACAAACCTTAAACCCTGTAGTTCCACATCCAGGACCCAAGACAAATTGTAGTAAGACGTAAACTCCAAAGAGTTTGGGCAGATCCACCCCTAGAGCACTGCTGGTGGCTGTCTATAGCCCTCATGGCTTTTTCTCCTGTGCTGGCTTTGCTCATTTCTTTGCAGTTTTCCTCATACATTCTATGCTCTTGACTTCTCCAACTTCATTGGATTCTTGGCTTCTCTAAGTTTCAACTTTAGTCTCAGAATCTCATGCACTGCCCTCTCAGGGGCACACTGCCTAGCCCCCAGGTCTACTGAAATCTGGGTTAGTTTTTCTAACTCTACAACTCTTGCAATCTACATGCCTGTAGAAATCAGCACCACATGGACAACACTGTCCTTCTGCCAGCATGAACAGTAGTCAGGCTTTCTTGTGTCAAAGCTATAGCTGGAGGGCTCCAACGGCTTACAGGCTTCAGCACTACCAACAGAATCCCAGGGAACAAATGTTTCAGGCAGCCCCTTCTAAGTACAGTGCCCTGGGGCTCTCTTCTCAAAACAATGTCTTTCAGTCTTTTAATTTTGCAATTCTGAGCCTGAGAAAGGTAGAGGCTTGCTGATTCCTGACATGCCCCTAAGCCACTCCTACTTCTGTCCTAATCCAAATACTTTATTAAGCTAACGTTTTCAGTAACCAAACTCCCCTGGGCTCCATCTTTGGAGGCTCTTTCGTTTCGGCAAAACTGAAAACTTTTATTTATTTATTTTTTTTCCAGTATAAAACTGGCTGAATGTCCCAAACAACATCAATTCCACAGGCTAAATACTGAGCTGCCTTGAAATTTCCTTTACTAGATTAATTAGTCCATCATCTTTACATTCAATCTCCAGCAGTCTCAAGGCATGGGAAAAATGCATATATTTCCTAACAGAACATAACATATGTGGCCTAGACCCAACTGCTGATGAAGTCCCTGTTCCCAACTGAAACCTCTTAAGTATGACCTTTACAACCATTTTTATCTTCAGTCTTCTGAGATCTGACCAGAATTTCCTATCAAGTTCAGCTTATAGTATTCTAGGGTTACGTCTTCAGCTACTATCTCTAAACCTTTCTAAATTCTACTGGGTAAGCCAGTTCCAAAGGCTTCTGAACCATATAGTCAGATTGCATTACAGCAACACCACTTCTCTGGTACTAAAATCTATACTAGCTATTTTTCTTGTTGGGCCTCAATACTGGACACCCACAATTTAAAGGAAGAAAAGTTTATTTTGGCTCACAGTTTGTAGAGGTTTCAGTCTATAGACAGCTGGCTCCAATGCAGGGTGGAAGGGTGGCAGATGAAAGCAGCTTACCTTACAGCACCCAGGAAGTGCAAAGCAAAGGGAGGAGTCTGGAAGGGAGATAATACCTTCTAGGCCATGCCCCCACTGACCTTCCTCCTCTGACTAGACCCTACCTCCTAACAGCAAGATTACTACAAGCCTCCATAAGCCAATCTCCTCCCAAAAGCCCTGTTGATGAATATTTAGATATAAACCATAACTGGAGAAAAAGCACAATTAAAAATCATGTACAAAGTATTAGGTACAATCACATTAGTATAATTCTCCATCCTTGAGTACAAGCATGGCCTGGGAACTATTACTAACATGGGGTAGCTACTCCACTGATCAACGCACATTACACGGTAAAGATGATGGTACAGCCAAAATCAAGGTAACAGGTGTTTATATTGGCCTTTATCATAGCTGAGTAGGGTAAGAGTCTCTTACTGGCTCTGAAGAAGCCATGTTGAAAGAGGGCTGTAGAAATGGTCCCTAAAGGTGGCTTCCTTTATCTAAAAACAATGTTCCACCAAAAGCCAATAACCCCCACCTCCAGGGATATCAGTCCTACAACTGCAGGGAAATGAATTCTGCTGACAGCCTGAACAAATCTGAACTACTGATGAGGATGCAGCCTAGCTTGAGTTTGGCATTATAATCCCTTAAGCAAAGAATCAGCTAGTCTCTGCCGGTACATTTGATCTATGAAATAATAAATGGGCATTGTTTTAACTTATTAAACCATGATTATACCGCAATACAAAATTAATGTAGTATGATAAAATAAAAACAATAACTTTAAATAAAACTGGTATGCTACAGATGTACTAGTAGAGAACACTGCCAAAGATTAACTCAGAAATAAAACTAACCTATGCTCTTCTATTTAAAAAGAATTAATCATGAATAGCATGAATAATCAAGATTTATCAGAGAAAAGGGGGATAATCTCAAATATATGTCATATTTATAATTTTTACAAAGAAAAACAGAGGGAAATTATTAATTATACCTTGTGCATTTATTTATTTATTTATTTATTTTTTTGTCTTGTTTTTGAGACAGGGTCTCACTGTGCAGTTCAGGCTGGCCTCAAACTCACTTCGTAGCTCAGGCTGGTCTCGAACTCACAACAATCCTCCTGCCTCAGCCTCCCGGGTGCTGGGATTACAGGCACGCGCCACCACGCCCGGCACCTTGTGCATTTATTGTTGGATATTTTCACATTGTACAGAAATGGAATGCTGTTTGAAAATGTTTTATTTCTCTTCCAAAGTAACAATCATGTGTCCATTAAAAGCTTAGAAATGTGTGTTAATAACAAACTATATGAAGGGTAAGTATATGAAAAAACTCTGACAAAATTTGTGTCATTAATGTATTAGTAAGTATACACAAAATTAACGTGTTTGGTATAAGTGCACGAATACCTTCATTATACTTCTACAAACTTTAAGGTAAAACATAAAATTAGTGGATACAGTAATTAGAACTTGTAAGTCATTCTGTGCTGAAGTTTTGTATTCACTAATGCAATTTTGTTTTGAGGATAACTTCATAAGATTAGGTTTTCAAATGGTTTCAAATCTCTTCAATGACTCAAAACATATACTTATATTTTTGCTTATACATATAAACTGGGCAACTTAACATGATAATAAACCTAATGCCATGTTTTTCCTCTGCATTTTTACAGTGTTACTCCTGAAAATTGAATAAAAATTTTTTTCAACTTTTTTATTAGAATGTAACAAATATTCAGAAAAATATACATGTAAACCAAGCATATAGGTCAATAAATTTTCACAAGTGGAAATTACCCAGGTAACAGCATCTGGACTAAAAAAAAAAAAATGAGAAGAGATGATCAACAACCACAAGCTTCCCTTATACATTTTTTGCAGTCATTAACCCATGAATCAGTAACTGGACTTTCTTCATTTACCCAGTTTGTTGTTTGAAGCAGTTCATTTTTTTGTTTTTTTACATTGCCATGCACAACTCCACATATTAAGCAAAGCACAACGTAACCATTCTACTACTGATGAACATTTCAGTAGTTTTTCTAATTTTTGCTGTTGTAAATTGTACCAAGCATTTTTTCCTTTTCTTTTCTTTCTTTATTTTTTTTAATTTTTTGTATTTTAGGGAAGGATCTGCAGGCTGTTCAAGGTCTCCTAGATCTGACTCATAGTGATCCACCTGTTCAGAGCTTCCCAAGAGCTGGGATTACAGGTGGGCACCAACCATGCCCTGTCTCAATTGTAGTCTCAGCGCACCCTGAACCAGGGCCCACATGGCAGGGCTAGGGATTAAACCCTGGCCCCTGTGCCTGCTTGCCAGTGCTTTATTCCTCTGAGCTATTTGGCCGGCCCCCACATTTTCCTTTTAGAATTCTTTCAGTGAACCTATGTGCACATTTCTGTTGAGCACATAAATAGGGGTGGAACTGCTTTGTCATGGAGCATGGCTCAGCTTTATTTGAAACTGTCAAACAGTTCTCTAAAGTAACTGCAGAAATACACACTCCCAGTAGTAGGATATAAAAATTATTTTTATTATACTTCCTGGGCAACATTTGGTACTTTCTGTTTTTCCCATTTTAGACATTTTGATGAGGGTGTGATCTCATTTGGGTTTAGTTTGCATTTCCCTAATGACCAACAATGACTAAGTGGCTTTTCACATTCAGAATAGACATTTGGATTGCTTCTTTCCTGAAATGAATGTTCTGGTCTTGCTTTATTGTCATTGATGTGTGGGAGTTCCTTATAATTGGTATTAGCATTTTAAAATGTCTTTTTCCAGGTTATCACAGAAAACATAATATAAGCAACATATAGACTAAACCCAAAAAGCCTTAAAACAGTTTCCATTCTCATATAACAATGATTTCACAGGGGAAAACAAAGTCTATCTTTAAATGTTAATGGAACACCTAAAATAAAAAGTTTATAATTTTTCCTAAGTGTGGAAAAATCTACTGGGACACTGTCATAAACCACAGTACTTTGAAGCAATAAAAAAGTCCCATCTTTCAAATTCATTCTTTCTTACTAAGTAAAATTTCATTATCAAACATACTTTTACAGTTTATCCACAAGATGTGCTTCTGAGAATAGCTGATAAATAATTGTTTGGATTTTCTTTGTAAAGAGAGCCAAATAAAAGCCTAGCTTCTGGTTTTAAATTTAAAATAAAACAAAAATAGTGTCATTAGATTAACTAAGCCATCCTACTTAGAGAAGACAAACAGCTATACTTCCTCTAGAATTCTGCCTTTTACATTCCAATGAATTCCTTCTTCTTAGCACATTTTAGTATTGTATAAGCTATGAAGCATTTCCATGGAAGAATAGTTTTTATTTCTTGTAATGATAGTAATAACTCCTAGAATCTTTTCAGCATGTTTTTTGGTTAAGAAAGACAGTGTACATCACTTATTGGAAATAATAAGAGAATGGTATAGGCTACAATATAGAGGGAAATTCCCTTCAGAAAATTTAATCTACAAAATTTCATCATCAACCATTTACTGAGTGTTTTTAGAGTACTGGAAAGAGAAAAACTAAAAATAATAACATATTTCAAAATTTATCAGTTATAGCTATATAAATATTTATAAGTAAAATAATGCTACTTAAAATATTATGTTTATTTTTTCAGGAAAAGATTGGGACAGTTCAGTGAACATCAAGTGGAAGCAAAAGGCTTCAAGGGAAATTTCAAGATGTATGCAGCAAATTATGTGAAAGACAAAGACTTCATCTATTAAAATTTTTTAAAACTACAGTTATGTAACACAGATAAACAAAACTGAACACCGAATACTATGTGATGCAATTCGCTTATCACATGTTTAGTTTCTCATATTTTGAAAACAATGCTGATAAGTATCCTGATATCATATTAAGCAAACTCTTGGAAAAGAGCTCTTGGTACATAAGAGATGATTACCCTTCCCTACTAATAGATTTTCCCTATCTTTATTGTTCTTTCAACAAACTTTACATAGGTTAGATTTTGTGTGGTTCTTCACATACTCATTTTAATACATCACTTCTCCTTTTTTAAACAAAAATTCCATTGGGTTTATGTAAGTAAAATTTACTACTCTAGATGCTCCTGGAAATTGGAACTACTGAAGTAGGAATCTAAATATATTACCTTTCCTATCTGTTTCAAGAGACCAGAAATAAAAACAACCATACAATATTCATTACAAGCATTTCAGGAAAACATCTTATAGGTTTTCTAGTTTTCATATAAACTAAAGGCAGTCTATGAATAGTTAACTATGCAACAATTTTGCTATGCTTTTTTCAAGATCCTGGAATTAGCAACTGGTCCAACAGGTTGGCTCTCCTCAGTGACACCTGATCTAAATGACACCCACTCCATGATGGCTGCTTAAGTTGCTTACTTTCTAAGATTCCACATAAGGAATAGCAATCACAATCAGGAAGTTATTTTTTCCCCTGAAAGACCAAGACTGAATAAATCTAATTTTTCAAGGTGCTGTTTCAGCAGTTCATTTACTCACAAAATACTGTAAATCTAAGAACAATATAAATTTGCAGTTTTACAGTCATTCTGTAAATGTGTGACACAATCTTCTCATTGGCTCCCTCTTTGCAAAAATTCATAGTACTACTTCCAATTCTGGCTCAATAGCAGGGTCTGAATAGAAGTAAGAAAGGTATCAGAGGATACAAAGACCTTTATTTTGAATTTTAATTGTTGATATAGTAAGTCTGTCTTGTCAAGAACAAACAAAGGGGGTATTCTCAGTGGGAATGCTTAAGTCTTCCACACAAGCTAAGGCCATATTCACAATTAAATGAGGAATCTGATAAATCATTAGCACTTAAAACAACACCAGCAACCATGGAATGCATACTGCTGTATCACAACTCATTTTCTTAAATCACTGTTCACTAGGAATGACAGGACAATACGATATAATTTTTTCACTGTGATTCTCTACTAAGAATCATGTTTAAGAAAATTTATGCTGCTCAAGTGCAGAAACTTATTTCAAATAGCTACCTGATTTTTCATATCTGACACAGAGAACTGACAATAAGAACAGCCACTAGAGAGTATGAGAAAACAAAAGAGAATGAAGAATCTGTAACACACACTTTTCCTTTTATAGAGAAGGTTGAAGGTCAAAACGGTGCAGAAAAGAAAACACAATCATATTGTCTACATAAAGGAGTTCTTGGAGTTTTAAGTGTATAGCCAGGTAAATAATTCAGGAGTAAAGAATTAATTTGACAACTCAATGTTTTACATGTCCCATGTTAAGTCACTGCCTCTGGCCTTTTGCCTTCATGTTTTGTATGAAGAGATTTCATTCATAGGGGTTCAACTAGAATATAAAAATAAAATTATACACAATAGGTAGAAAGAAATCACAGAAGGAGAAATAACTCCTGTGAATCATTTTAATTAACTGTATCCAAATATTTATTTAAAAAATGTTACATCACAGAACTTGTTACTTTCTTTGAAAATTTAATATATAAACTATATGGAGGTACATATACTTCACAGAAAACATTTAATGAGTAATAAAAATGGGCTCCCTCAAGAAAATACCAGTCAAAAGAAAATTCTTTCATGTACATAGGAAATTCTTTTTCATCATACTCATTTTACTTTGCTTATTCCACTTCCATTTAAGAACTGTTTTTGAGGCAGGTGTGGGGATGCATGCCTGTAATACTAGCAGTCAGAAAGCTAAGGAAGGAGGGTTGCCACAGGTTCAAGGCCAGCCTTGCTACATAGTGAGTTCAAGGCCAGTCTGAAAGACCCTGTCTCTTAAAAACAAAAGTTATCTTTAGTCACAAAAGCAATACCTGTTATTGCTTTTTTTTTTTTATCCCAAAAAGTATAAACCTGCAAAATCTGACCATATATTCAAGAGAGAAAGGGAGTATTTGTCTGCTAATATTTTTCTCTTTTTAATGCATGGCAGTGAGTTTTATGATTAGGATGGTTAATAAATTACTTCCTTTCAATGTAAGTCAGTAAAATTACACCAATTTATTAATGACTATTGATTGTCCCTGGCACCAATAAATACACTCAGACAAAAGGTCTCATCTTTATTTTTATCTCTATCATATAATGTAATATAATATACATACATATAATATGGCAGTCTTTTCACATGTTTAAAGCAGTATATAAACTAAGAGATGATTCTAAGTCCTGCGCAATACAACATGAGTACTGTTAAACTGGAGAGTGCATTATGTCCTCATTCTCACAGTCATCAGTCCTTTTTATAAACAGTACATTTAAGTAATGGATTCTCCAGTAAGACAAACAGTCTGTTGTTTCCTACTGGGTGGGGAATTCACTTAGCAATTTGGTTTCTGAGATAGCCCAGAGCAGTACTGAAACTATTTCTTACAATTTACCACCCATCTCACACAGACTTGTAAATCAGTACTACATTTAACACAGACCCAGCCAAATGCTCGAATGAGCAGGTCAGGTTTTAATACAAAAGAACAACATCTCTTCACTGTGCTTATGGCCAAATCAGCCTGACTTGTTCCCAGGAGCTGTAAAGAGCCATGACAGATCCTTTTGACAGTGGCTATCTTTACTATTTAGGTCATAAGAATAGTGTGGCCTCTCTCATCACCACAATGGTCTCCAGAAAAATGGAAAGGGCAGAAACCTTTTTTAGAGACTAAATGAAAATGTATGAAGACAGATGTTCACTGTCTGTTGTGACTCTCAAGATTCCCCACTTAAGTTATCCTCTAACACTTAATTCATGAGGTGAGGTAACAGACGACTTTTATAAATGTGGAGAAACAAAATTAGATTTTGGATAAGGAAGCACTGATCTAAACAATTAAATACTTTAAAAATGTTAATTCACACTTGTTTTGAAGTAACACAGGGAAGGCAGTGACTATAAAAAACTTTGATTTCAGTAAAAGTTATAAGTACAAAAATGGATATTTACATATAAAATTGTTTACTTATTAATACTTAAGTTATAGTCTTTAAAATAAATTTGAGTTGTAGCTTCAGAAATACTGATATTCCAAATATACTATATCAAATAATTTATATAAAAGCATGACAAAGTCATGTTTTTCAGTCATTTTCCTTAACTGAAAACCACTTGTCCCTTAGGATAAATACATTTTATGTATTTTTGGTTTGGGTAAAGAACATGCATCAGCATCTGATTTGATGACAGGTATTCCTAACTATTTCTTTCCTGAAAGGTTCCAGTCTAAGTTTATAACGCATATTGTCTAATTCAAGTAGAGTACAGATGAAATCCCACAAAATCTAAATATAATGTGTAACATAAAAACACAAACAGGGAATTAGGAATTCTAGGTTTTTATTTCAATTTTTTCCTCACTTGGATTTTAGTTAAACAAGTACTAAACTCCTTAGATCTTAATGTTTCCTGTTGAATATAGAACAAATGGACTGTAGATAATCTCTAAAGTCAATTTATGATTTAATTGTCAGTGAGTCAATCAGTTCAAGTTTCTAGTTTGTTATCTACTGGCAGATGATATTAAAGTCTACCATGGACAAAAACAACAAAGCAAAGTTCTTGTTTGGATGTTCTTTCTGTTGTCTACTGAATCAACCTGTTGAACTCTGTGAATGACACAGATTTGTTACATGCTATTGAGACTTGAGGAACACTGGTGAAACCTTACTGATGAAAACATTTTCTGTCTTCTTATGAAAGAAATGAGTTCTATTAATTACTAGCGATCTTTATATTTTATATGGAAATTTGAGGCAGATTCTGAAAAAAAATCTACTTCATATTATTAAAAGAACAAGTAAATGTAAAATAGTAAAATACTATTTTACTATGCTTATTGTCCTTTATATCTCAGACAGCTACTCTTGTGCAGAGTTCTGTACTCAAATGCTAAATGTTTCCACAGTTATTTCTGTGAACACACAGTAATGAGAACCAATCAATACTTTTAAAAAATAGACAATCACAAAGTACTCCATTTGCATAATGACACATTCTCTGAAATAGATACAAACTTGTCATTTCCATCTCAGATTGTAATAACTCTTACCTGGAGTCTGCATTCTGTGACATTTCGGGGTGCTGCTAACATGATCTTTCCGGCATGCCAGTCAGAAACTCAGAACACTCCGTACTCCTCTGTGCTTATTCTCATGCTCCCTCTCCCTTTTGCTCTCGCTTTGTGCCTCAGATAGTGTGGAATGCAGAAAAGCCAGAGCCAGTGCCAGTCAACTCAATCCACTCCTCCCTCTGTTCTTTGCTAGAGAGCACTAAACAACAGCCACCCTTCCTACTCACTCACCACTCACCACTCTCAACAGCACTGTGTGAAGACAATCTATGCTTTGGGTACATATGTACCTCTGTGGGTTTTAAGAAGTGAGTTTTTAAAAAAGCAGTCTTTTTAAAAATCAATCATTTTACAGATAGAGAAGCAAATTTCAGATATTATTTTGAATATTATACTAACTAAAATACAAACACTTTAAAATAGGAAAAGTGGGCATACCTTACAGCTCACAGACATGAAGTCACAGTCACACCCCCCCCCCACAAAACCATGCATACACATGCAATTTTTAAGCCACCATATCAAACATGTCACTTTATCACTGGAAATATTTTATGTCCAGAAAAGACACAGAAATGAAGATTTTATTTTCCTAAATGTCTTTGTTCATGTCTTAAACTAGAACTTTATTTAAAAAAATACTCAAAAACAATTGTAGGGCAGGCCAGATAGCTCACCGGGCTAAAGTTTAGGACTAACACTTAGGCAGAGCACAGTGGCCAGGTTTTGATGGCTTGCAGTGCCAGCCCCGCCCCCAAGGTACGCTGACATGGGGTGATTGAGACTGGGCATGGAGGCACATGCCTGTAACTCTAGCACTTAGAAGGCTGCGAACAGGTGAATCATTATGAATCCAATCTACGAAGTGAGACCCTGTAGACCCTGAACCAAATACATTGAAAACAAAAAAAATACAAAATAAAAAAATTTGTACAGACTGAATGAGTCTATTAATTTTCTATTAGATATGATGAAATTATAAATAGTATCACTGCTCTTAGTCATGTTAATTTGTTTTAAAATCATACCTATTTCTATACTTTTTTCTCTATATCCCAAAAACAGAAGATAGGTTAACTATGTAATCCTCATTTTTGGTATAATGATCTAACACATTTTATAGTTGATTAGTTCCTAAGGTTAGCATGTCAGGCTTGAGCAGATAAAAATTCACAGACTGAAACACAATGGAAGGGCTGGCTAGATAGCTCAGTGGACTAAAGCACCTACTTAGGCAGAGCAAAGCAGCAGGGGTTCGATCCCCAGCATGCAGTGCCGGCCCTGCCCCTGGGGTGTGCTGAGATAGTGATTGAAACTGGGTGTGGTAGCACATACCTGTAATCCCAGCTACCAGGAGACTGAACACAGGTGGATCACTACAAATCCCATCTATGTAGTAAGACCCTATAGACCTTGCAATAAAAAAAAAAAATACAGTAGACTCCACCTGCCACTTAAAGCAGTGGAACACAATGTACATGGAAATAGTACCAACTGGTTAGCTACCATTTAATCAACAGCTGATAGAATCACACATACTCTACCTACCTGTCTATATTTAGGTACATATGCCTTACATAAAATATATAACTCACACATTAGATAAAAAAATTATATATGCAAGCATACATATGTATATTCATTTAAGTGTATGTAAGAAAGTACACAATCCTTTGGCACTATTTTGTTCTTTCTTTCTGGCTCTTTTTTAACAGATAAGACCTCACTGTGTTGTGCATGCTGGCCGTGAACTCACTATGTGTCCTACACTGGCCTCCAACTCCCAGCGATCCTCCTGTTTCAGCATCTGGGTGCTGGGATTACAGGTCTGTGCCACCATATCTGGTATTCCTCTTCTTAAGTCTCAATGACTGAAATACAATTTCTCTTTTAATTTTATATTAATTTATTTTTTGTTACCTAGTCTCATTCATAGTCCTTCAAGAAACATACTGCTATAGTACATTTTCTTTGCCTTTACTTTTGGTGTCGCTCTACTTAAGCTATTCTTCTAATTCCTATTACTCAAATTCAAATCACAGGGAAAGAAAAGCACAAATAAAATTAGGTAGAAATAAACTAATGGAGGTCTGTCTATGGAGATATGGACTTCACAGATTCCTAACCTGCTCTAATGAAACAAATCAAGAATCCTGCTATCTTCTTCCTACTAAAGGCAATACAAAGATACATCATTACATATTGTTTGTAACTGTTCTTAAAATAATGCAAAACATACAAAAATGATTTTTATGAATTATTCCTCAGAAAATTCCAAGAAATAGGTCATGATTTCCATAACTATTCAAGTGTTTGAATAGGAGGCAGTGAGTTTAAGTTACAAGCTCAATTAAAGGAAGTTTTTTAATTTAATGAAATTTTATTTTGAAGAATAAAAGCAAAAGCAAGCACAAAACTCAGAAACAAAGGAACAGCGTAACATACAGCAATACTTACTTAGGTTACAGATTTTTTTTTTTATCTTTTTTTTTTCCATTTATTTTTATTTTATTAAAATACAAATGTCAATCAGTTTCAAGACACCTTAACCATACAGAGTCGATGAATTAATACATTGCAAACTGTTTTCATAACGTTTTGGTACTGTACAAGGTGCATACATGAAATTATATTTACAGGTTTTTTTATAGCTGAATTATATCAAAGATTCAATAATTATTT
>PVKA01006691.1:0-82042 GCA_004027165.1 Ctenomys sociabilis | reverse complement strand
AAAAAAAAAAAAAAAAAAAAAAAAAGAAAGGAAAAATCACACAGTGGCCTGTTGTCTCTAATTTTCATTCAAAGTAAACGCAGCCTATAATCTTGCCATAGTCTCTTTGAATCTTTGTTCTATTTTGAAATCTGTGTTGTCTGGCACTAAACCAACTTATTTGAAAAAAAAAGGCATGCCAAAGCTGTAAGAGTTGCTGCAACGGCTGGAAGGCAGCTTTCCAACCAGAGGAAGGTGGCAGCAGACAGAAGTAAGTGCAGGAGGCTGCTCGCTGGCGGGGTGTGGGCTCTGCACCCCACAGCCCTTCACTGACGATGCACTCCTACACTGAGTGGTGAGCACCCCAGCTCACAGGTGGGCACAGGACCGGGCTGGACATTGCTCTTCAGGGTGGACGCGTACGGCGCTGGTGCGCGAGGCGGTACCCATCGTCAGGAAGTTCAGGTGCTCCCACGGCCCAGCACGCCGTCAGTGGGGCTGCACTGTGGAAAGCAGGAGGCCATTCTGCAAGAAGCTACAGAGCAGGCTCGGGGCGCAGCAGCTCTGGGCATGTCACCAGAGCGATGGGGCTGGCTTTCGTGTATCCATAGACACCAGTGTTCAAGGCCTCTGTTCCTCAGAGTCAGAAAGTAGGGTAGCCCAGCTGGCCGTCGCCTAGTGCAGCAGGGCGAGCAAAGCCCACTGTGACGCAGCAGTGCTGTTCTGCCTTGGAAGCGGGAGCCCTGACCCACACAGTGACATGAATGAGCCTGAAGGACGTGAGCACTGAAGGGCAGCCACCGAGGGGCCAATGCATGAGCCCGCCTGGGCGTGGTGCCTACGCTAGGACAGAGAGCTACGACTTAAGGGCAGTTTTCCCTTGGGGAGCCCGACAGCTGGTGACGCGTGAGTGTACTCGGTGCCACTAATTTCGCCTAAGAGCAGTAAATGCTTAAAGGCACACATGTCTTGCCACAACATCATTAAAATGAACTACTGGCTGGGTGTGGTGGTGCACACCTGTGATTCCAACCAGTGTGGTGCTGGGAAGAATAGGGTGCGGGTGCATTGGGCGTGAGCAGAAGAGATTTATCTTTGGCAGAACCCCATACCGCCTCCCTGGCACCCCTCCCCACTGCCAGGCCTTTGATCCCTGTACTTGGGAGGCAGCGGTAGGAAAACGAGTTCCAGACCAGCCTGGGCTACAGAGTGAGCTTAAAGTCAGCCTGAACTGCATAGTGAGAGCCTGTCTCAAAAAGACAAAAAAATCAAATAAACAACTGTTCAAGACAAAAATGAAAATGCTTTATTCGGAAGTTTATGACATATTTAGAAACAAAATTCAGGACAGTCTCAAGGCAAGGGAAGGAGAAGTGAAAGTAGACTGCTTTCAGGTTCTTACACCACTTGGAGGTGGGCTGTAACAAGTACTATACACCCTGAGGCCACCAGCCTGGGGACCCCACTCATTTATTAAATATCCTAAATGCGCATCACCCTGGGATAAGAAGACAGTATTTGGTAAGCACATGGAACCCAGGTGAGTAATCCAGTAAACGAAATAACATGGGCTAACTAAAGTACAACTTAATGAGAAAGGAGGCAAGACAGGGAAAGGGGATGTGCGGGGCAGAAGCGGGCAGGTATGCGTGTGCGCTCAGCCGTACCTCTGGCCCTGCACGGTCTGCAACCAGAGGCACCAAGCTCTGGTAGACATAAAAGCAGTATTCAACTGTATGCTGTCTGCAAGAAATTTACTTTAAAGAAATGTGTTACAAGAAAAGGATGGCAGGCCAGGGAGATAGCTCAGTAGAGTAAGCACTTGCCAGGCAAGCAGTGTCTCAAGTTCAATCTCCAGTACTGCAAAATAAATAAATAAATAAAATAATAAAATAAATAGATAATAAATAAGAAAAGGATGGAACAAACCCGTCAAGTGATACGCCTGGCCTTTGAGCAGGCATCCCTGGCTGCAGTATTTTCCAGAAGAGCAGGCAGACACTGACAGACGTGGGAAAGGCCAGGGCCAACATGACTTGCTATCTTTCTGTCTTTTCTGAGCCTGTCTAGGACTGGGAAGAATAAGATGGGGTGTGTTGGGCACGAGAAGAACTGCCTTTAGCAGAATGCCATACAGCCCCCTGGCGCCCCTCCCTGCCACCAAGCCTTGCAGGAACTGCTTCTTGCACGGCACCCACATCCCCTCCCTTCTGCTGTGCCCTGCCAGGCCATCCTGTCCTGGCAGTGGGAAGTCTATCCCTACCCACTCCTCATACCTCTACTATAGAAATGGCCTCAGAGCTCTCATGGAAGGGGCAACTTGTTACTCTCCAGCACCTGGTCAGTCTGGCTGCAGCTATTTCTCCACATCTACTTTCTGTCAATCCCTTATTCAGTGAGGTTTTGCTCAAGGTTAAATGGAAGATAATGCAAGGCATTGCATAGTCTGCTTCCTACCATGCCTGAGTTGTACAGATGTAAAACCCCAATGCCTCCTTTCCCAATATTGCCAGTGTGTTCTCCAGAAAGTGATGTAAGGAGTGCGGTGTAGCCTGTAATACACAGGCTACTAGAACTGAGGACCAGGAATACCAAGACCTTAGCTACCCCTGGAGGCCCAGATGGTCACCCTCCCCACCCAGTGGCAACAGGACCCACCACCCTGTAGGCAGTGGAGCCCATTAGGATGAGGCCCTGCCTGGCCCACAGAGCAGTCCCATCAGGCCTTGACCAGGGATGCCAGCTGCACACCCTGCAGGCTGCTGATTGCAGGTACTCTGGGTGTTCCTGGGCCCCAACTGTTGACTTCTAGCTCTGCCACGTCCGTTGTTACTGGTAGCCAGGGTCTCACTCCCTTCCCCGGAGGTCAGATAGCAGCTGGGGCTGGCAGCAGCTCAGACAGTTGCTGCCTCTCCTCAGGTGTGTCCCGCTGGAAACTGCCTTGTGCCACGAGGCCAACCGCGGCACAGACCCTGGCCTTGGCCCTTCACCCACAACACCCAGCAAAGCCAGACACAAACTTGAAAAGCAATTTTTATTGAAGACTTGGAGGGAAAGTTTCATATTATAATAGTAAAAATTCCAAAGTTGAATGCTGTAAAAAATGGCATGGTGCAGCAGCAGCCAATCTGGCCAGGAGAGGGCAGGCCAGGTGACAGGTCAGAGGTGAAGCTAGGAGAGCATGAGTGCGAAGACAGAAATCATCAGGGACGGAGGGTGCGGGGCTTTCCTGTCACTGAGCGTTCACTCCTGACGCCTGGGAATGGCAGGGTACAAGGCTGTCCCAGGTGAGCCTGTGCTGGCCTGTCAGAGCTGCTCCAAGGACGTCCTCACAGCCCCGGGGCAGGGACTGCCTTGGGCCCCCGCAGTGAAGCTGCTCCTGGTGCTGCAGGTGGGATGAGGCCCTGACCCCAGATGGACGGCAGCCAGATACACCGCCAGACGGGCAGTAGCCGTCCTGAGCCACGCCCCACACTGCCAGCACTGCACACTTCCTTAACGTCTCCTGCGTGAATGTAACTGTTCTGAGGACAGAGGCCATGTTTGGAGAACAGATTGGATGAAATAAATTAAGAGAAACTGTAGGACAATTTTCCTCTTGACCTAGCCAGGTGGCAAAACACACCCCAGCAGGAATGTCCTCCCCAAGCCTGGGAGGCTAGCATGGCTCCTCCCAGTGCGTCCAGGAAGTCAGCCGTGCAATGCAGGTCATCTGTCCGAGCCTCCAGATCCAGCATGCAAGTGCAGCCGAGTCTCTGCAGGGCAGGGCCCTCAGGCTGTGCCACTGGCCGAGTAGGAGAACTGCGGGAAGTGAGGCCTCCGTGCACTGTCCACACATCCCATGCTGTCATCTGCAGGGTGGGACACAGCTGACTGCAGCAGCCCACCTGCCACGTGGCAGGAGCACCAAGGCTCTGCAGCCTGGGCACGGTGACCCGAGCCCTGGGAACATGGATCCCCACCCTGAACACCATGGCCCTTTGCAGTAAGGACTGTAAAGCATCCAACGCTGCCAGGGCAGCTGGCGCTGTGGGCGGTGTGTGGCCCCTTCCTCACCTTGGTCGGGCGGGGTGATGGTGATCATCTGGGCTGTGAACTCTTCGTCAAAATACCTAGTGTCAGTTTCCGAGGTGACCTGTGGCTTGAAGGGTGGGCTGAGCTGTGGGGACACAGCAAGGGCTGCTCAAACACCCAGCTCAAAGGTTCCAGCCCCTCAGTGCCCAGACTCCAGTGAAAGGGGAGCAGGACGAGGTGGCAGCCAGGGAAGCTGTGCTTACAATCCCTCAGAGGGAGGACCCCAGGCCCAGCCCAGCCACAGACCCCTGCTCCATTAAAGGCAAGTCCTCCTCTGTGCTCCTCACAGGCCTTCTTAGGAACAGGTGCACAAGGTGAGCCCCATGCCCTGGTCTCCTGGCAGTGGCCAGCGTGCAGGACAGGAGTCAGGTAGGACGGGCCCAAAGCATAACTGCCTCCTTTGGGCAAGACTCTCCCTCAGGAGAGGACTAATCCAGAGGGACAGGGGCAGTGGAGCCTCCCTTCTCCTCTCAAGCACATCCTGCAGGATCCAGAGAGGGACCCCAAAAACCCCTCAGACCCATAAGACAGGACCCCCAGACATCATCCCAGAGCCCAGCCTGAGATCAGTGCTTCCCCGTGGACCCACAAGCTCCCTGGGTCAAGACAGGGTGGGATGGAGGCACTGTTCTCACTCCCTACCCTTGAGGACAGGGCCAGGAAGCTAGGCAAGGGCCTAGGGCCCTGCCCACCACTGTGGTGCAGGGGCGCGATGGAGGATACCAGCAAAGGCATGCTCCGTGGCAGGGCACCAGCGGGAAACCAGGCCCATCAAGGCCAAGAACAGGGCGCACCCACCACTCACAGTGGTACTCTCCCCTCCCCCACAGGCCTCCCACATAGCCTGGGCGCTTGGCACCAGGAGTGTGATGGGGGCGCAGCTTGCTGGGCAACACGGGGAAGGGGGTTGGCTGGGCCGGCTTCCAGGACCCCTGCAAGTGAGCACAGCAGGCTGCAGCAGGCTCCCATCGGGGGCTCCCCGGTGGGCACAAGTGTGCCGTGAAGGCTGAGTGCGGTGGAGGGCGTGTACACACGCCTTGGGGACATGGCAGCTCACCTTCTTCTCGTATACATCCTGCCATACAATGCTGGCGAAGAAACGGTGCTGCATGATCTCCTTGGCGTCCTCGGATCCCCCACCAAGCCTGTGGGACACAGCCAGCTCAGAACGTGCCCCAGCCCTGCCCTCTGGGGTGTACCGGGCAGATAGGCACCTCTGCTTGGGGTCCTTCTTGAGCAGCCCCGAGAGCAGGGACTTGGCTTCGGGGCCGAGTGTGCGTGGGAAGCGGATCTCTTCCATGAGGATGAGTTCAAACAGTTTCTCGTGGTCCTGGTTGTAGAAGGGCAGGCGGCCACACATCATCTCATACATGACCACGCCCAGCCCCCACCAGTCCACCGCACGGCCGTAGTCATTGTCCTCCAGCACCTGCACAAGGACTGGGTGTCACAGTGTACTGGGCACAGGCGGCCAGGCCAGTGAACAGCAGGGGTGTTCATACCTCTGGGGCCAGGTACTCAGGTGTCCCACAGAAGGTCTTCATGGTGGCCCCATCCTTGATGCCCTCCTTGCAGAGCCCAAAATCTGTTATCTTTATGTGCCCATCCTTATCCAACATGAGGTTCTCCAGCTGTCGGGAGGCCTGGGGGTCAGCACCATGGCTGGGTCCTGCCTTCCAGCCCACCTGTGGGGCGCAACTTGGGGTCTCACCTTGAGATCCCGGTACACCACATTCTTCTCAGAGTGCAGGTAGTCCAGGGCTGACACAATCTCTGCGCCGTAAAAGCGGGCCCGGTCCTCAGAGAACACACGCTCACGGGACAGGTGGAAAAAGAGCTGTGGGAGGGTATGCTGAGAGGCCACCTGCCACCTGCAGGTGGTCCTGGACACCCCAACCTGGTGAGGCCAGGGCACTACCCTGTACCCGACAAGTCCACCTACACATCACTGCTGCGGCCGCCCGGGTGCTGCCCCTGCCTACCTCGCCCCCATTAGCATACTCCATGACGAAGCAGAGGCGGTCGTGTGTCTGGAAGGAGTACTTCAGGGCCTGGAACAGAGCATAGCTGGAGCTGCAGCCCTCCGTGAGGGCAGGGTAAGTGGAGCCACAGGCAAGAGGCACTCTAACGATGAGCTATGGGGTCTAGGTTCACATCCAGGGAAAGCATTAGGATCTCAGAAGCAGTACACCATGCTCCTGGGCACCAAGATCGAAGGGAAGTCGAGGTTCCCCACGCTGACACTGAGCTGTCTCAGAGCATAGACAGCCTCATCCAAGGAAGGCCACTAATGGTTGGTCACTCCCAAGTGTTGACCCTAGAGCTAAGCGGCTGGCTAGACAGGGCCTCCCCTAGGTGTGGAAGCCTAACACACTCCCCTCCGGGGTAGGGAGGTCTGCAGAGGTGGGGGCTTGCCAGGCCTGGGCCGACTGGAGACCAGAGTCACCAGCCCTGCGGGTGCATACCCCCAGCCCACATCCGGCACTATCATACCCAGCCTGCCACAGGCGACATCTGAAGCCCGGGAAGACATGGTCTTGCATCAACCCACTGGGGGCGGCCCCACTTACCGTGAGGAAAGGGTGCCTAGAATTCTGCAGGACTCGGTTCTCAGTCAGTGTGTGTGCTACTTCGTCCTGGAAGGCAGTATCAGCTGAGTGCCCGGCCATGCCTGCTCCTGCCTGCCCGGCCGCCCGGCTGCACCCACCACACCTTGGCCACGATGACCTCCTTCTTGAGGATCTTCATGGCATAGTAGCGGCCTGTGGCCTTCTCCTTCACCAGGATCACCTTCCCAAAAGTGCCCTTGCCCAGAAGCTTCAGGTATTCAAATTCATTCATGGTCTGTGGGCAGCAGGCAGTGCTGGTCAGCAACCCTGTGCCCACGTCTGCCCACAGGGCAGACACCTGCCCCAAACCCAGAGGCCGCACAGCATTACCCATGGCAGACTGGGGGCCAGGAGCAGATGGGCCTGTAGGATCAGCAAGGCCTAGGCCCCTCAGATCCAGGCCATACCCAGGAAGTCAGGTGTGGGGAGCTGAGCCCCAAGGGGTATTGGGTATCCGAGCTTTACCACACGGTGCTTGGGCTTGGCCATGGACACCTCCATCTCCTCAGTCCCTGAGCTGTCACTGGGCGAGCCTGACTGGAACTCCATCAGCTCCTCCTCCTGCCTCTTGAGCCCGTCAGCCACTGTCTGGATGGCAGTTGTCCACTCCTCCCTGCAGGCCGTCAGCTCAGTCACCTTCACCTTTGGCCAGCACAGCGGCCCCACACAGAGCCTCCAGTGGCCACCCAGAACCTAGGCTCCAGTCTGCAAACCTCCTGGACGCTGGGGACATGAAGGTCTGGCCCACGGCCCACGGCCCACGGCCCACGGCCCACGGCCCACGGCATGGCGGCCCACCTCGTTCTCACCTCTAGGTGTTTTCCCAGCCACCTGCACCACAAGCTGGGCAGGGCTTGTTTTCAGAATGGGGACAAGGGCAGGTGTGAGCAGCAGGGCCTGCCCTGTGTCCACAGCCCTGGGGCTACTGCCCACAGCAGGCCCACACCCCACTACGCACCGCTCCTCAGGTGTCTCAACGTGGAACGTGCGCTCGATGACAGTGGTCCACTGCAGGCAGCGGATGATGAAGGTGTTGGGTCTGGGCCGCTCCGTCTTCATGAGCTGGCACTCTGAGGGCAGAGCCAGGGGAGCATTTCCTACCCTCCTCTCCCACCATGTCCATCCTTACAGAACCCACCTGGTCCCAGGATCCAATACAGACCCCTTCCAAGCTGTTTCCTCTTAAACAGGGCATAGCCCTGCTGTACCTGGGATACCCTGCCCTCACCCTAAAGGTGAGGGGCGTCCCCAAGAGACCCATTCCACAGCACTTCCTGCCTTTGTCTGAGCTCCCAACTCATGCCACGCTTTGAAGACCAAGGGGCATTGAGGTCTCTGGGCATGGCAGGGATGTAGCTTGCCCCGTTGCACCTGGTGCGTAAACGTCTGTGGCTTTTTCCCCAAGCCCAGCTGGAGCACATGCACACCTGAAGCAGACACTGGAGCATGTACACCTGCAGCAAACCTAAAGTAGCTGCACACCTAGGAGACATGGCTGCAGCACACCCTCTGCAGCTCACATGCCTGAGGCAGGCATACTTACAACATGTGCACACATGTATCACACAGCATCACACACACACACACACACACTGGCCTGCTTGTGCACCTGAGATATGCACATCCCTGTGATATATGTATTCTTGTAACATGTGCACCTGGGGCCCACTTGCCCCCGGGGACTCATGTGTGCCTGTAGCACATGCCCCACAGTGGATGGAGGGTGAGGACAAAGCAGCTCTGGGGGTGATGAGAGTTGTATGTGCAGACAGTGTCTGGGCAGGACTCGGAGAGACAGGGCCTCCCACGCTCCGGAACTGGGGCCCTGGCAATGTAGGGGCAAGCGGGCTCTGCCGAGTGTGCAAAGGGACACCAGCCAGGGGCCTGAGGTGCAGCTCTGGGGAAGGCCTGCACCGACACCAGGCACAGGAGGTAGAAAACCTGCCTGTCCTCGTGTGGCACGAGCCTCCTGCTTCTTTCAGGGCAGCCTACTGGAGTCCACCAGGTGGAGTGCCGTGTCCAGAGCTGGGGTTCTGGCCCCACACAAATTGGAGCCCATTCAGAGGAAAGCCGTGGTCACTGGGGCCAGCACAGCCACCCCACCCCACCCCACGGCTGGTGCCCCCACCTTCCTTTTGCAGCCCACGGCCTGCTCACTGCTCAGGCAGCCATTTCCCCAACTGGTGCCTTTCCATTCACCCTCCTGGCCCCTGCACACTGTGCTTACTGTGGGGCATACCTCTCCAGCCATGAAGGTCTGACCCTCACTGAGGACACCAGAGACAGTGTGCGTCAAGGCTGCCAGTGGGTAGGGAGCTGCCTCCTTCGTCTCTCCCATCCTGGGGACCCCTGACTGTCAGACCAGTCTGCTACTGCTGGGCCTCATGGGGCAGGGTCTGTTTCTCCCGGGTAGGCAGCTGGGGCTCATGGCCCTGGCTATGGCTCCTTCCTCAAGCACAGCCTGGGGATACAGGATTGGCGACAGAACAATAGGGTGCCAAAACCAACCCTGCTCCTCTTTCTGCCTGCAGATCCCAAGGCGGGGGTCGTCCATACCCAGCCTGGCTTCCAGGACCAGGGCCCAGGACTCAGTGAGGTTCTGGGCAGGACAGGCAGAGCTACCTGAAGGCAGGGTGAGAAAGTGCCAGAGTGCAATCCAGCACCAACCCACATGGACACTGCACCACACCCCCAACCCCAGGCTCAAGCCAACGCCAGAGGTCTGTCCTTGGTGTGCTACCCCCACAGATGCCCACAGCCAAGCCTGACCAGCATTCAGTCACCCTATACACTGACCCTGTCCTGGGCCAGCCCCAGGTGATCTGGCTACGGTGACGACAGAATAAGAACCCAATGTCCTGCTTTCTAGACCCACATGGGCAGGGCTTCCCAGACACCGGCAGCCCTCGCCTGTCTTGAGGAAGGCAAGGGGCCCTAAGGCATGGAGGACCTTAGGAACTCTGTCACAGACAGAAGTCATAACTCCTCTTGGGGTGGGGGCAGAGGCTATGAGAGCTAAAGTCCCCCAGTACAGTATCTGCCCTACCCACAGGTCCTCATGAGACCTGGTAGGCCCTGTTTAGCCCAGCCCCACATGTCAAAGCCTACAGCTTCCACAGAAGAGCCCTAGGGTACAGCTCCACCCCGGGCAACCCCAAGCTGGTCACCCAGGGGTAAGCCAGGAACCGGCACTCCCCAGGACACAGGCCTGGGGCCTCAGCAGGGCCTGGCATACAGAGGGTGCTAGCTGCCCTGTCCACCACCCCATCTGCGCTCCAACACAGGTGAGCAGGAGGACACTTACGCGCCACAGAGAAGTTGTTGAGCGGGGACTCCCGCTGGTCCACGTCCTGCGGTCGCTCCTTATAGCCGATGAAGGTGCCGTCGTTCTTGAGGAGGAAGTAGCGCGGCCGCCAGGTCTTGATGTACTCCCCTACGGGCACGGGGCAGGGCAGGCCAGGTGGGGGCATCAGGCCAGGGACAGGCACTCTGGGAGATGGGCACTGTGAGGGCCCAGCCACACTGCCAGGGCACCGGGGGCCTGCAAGTTGTGGCTGCCACCCCTGAAACCCTGCCTGAAGATGGAGCCTGTGTGCAGCAGGGTGGCGGCCTCCTGGCTGAGGCGGGCCATCTGCAGACTGACAGGACTGGGCCAGGGTGCCCTTGGTCTGTGCTGGCCCATGCCTGCCCTGGGTCGCCCAGGTACGCAGCGGCATTTCTCCCCAGTTCCGCAGCATCAGCCGCACACAGGCACTCATGGGGAGGGGTGCAAGCAGATGTCCTCTGCGATCCCTGAGCGACTGTCATTTTTCACATTGACACCCGGAAAAAAAATGTTGCATTTACATTTTGCCGAGCAAGGAGTCTGAACAACAGGGAACTTACTAATTAGGCAACTTCTTCATCTGAGGGGACACTAGGCAAGAGGGTGGGGTAGGACCAGCCCGCAGGCTAAGGCCCTGGATGGGGGCCAGGTCTTCTGCTAGGCCAAGCCCTGGACTTGGAGGGACAAGCAGACAGTGATGGCTTGGTCCCATGGGGTGAGCCATGCACACCACCCCAGCCCCACAGGGCACAGAGCAGGTGAGCCCAGCCAAGCGCCCAGGGCAGGCACTGCTTCCCAGTGCATGGGCTGTATGGGACCAGACGACACCCTCGACTTCTGGCAGCCCCAGGGGCTGGTGGCCTTCCCTATCTGCAGCCCTTCCGCAGGCCATGCCACACCTTGGTGTCCCGGGTGGGTACCCAGGTAGCCCTCATAGCTGCAACTTCCTTCCAGGGTCAAGCCACAGAGGCTCCCCCAAGCCAACCCCTACCACCCCTGCCACGCTGGCTTTCCTCTGCATTATCCTGGCTAGAGGGAGATGCACGGGATGTGCAGCGCCTGCCCCCAGCAGGGCCTGAGAGGGTGTGGGGGCTTCAGGGTACCCTGATACAGCTGGGAGAGGGTGAACAGAGCCCACCCAGGCTGCCCCATCCCAGACACCAGTGGGAAGTGTTCCTTCTCTGAGATGCCCTGTAACACATCTGGACAACGCAGAGGTTCTGAGAGGACAGACCCACTTGCTGCTGGCCTACAGAGAACCTGTGGCCCACCAGGGCACTTACAGCCAAAACCTGGGGCCTATGCCATTGGCATCTGCCCCTCAGCCAGGTGCACAAGGCAGGGTTCCACAGCCCCCATGGACACACAGGCCCCACTGGGCCGTGTACACCTGCCAATCACAAGTACCACACGGCTCCACCTGGCCCCCATTCTGGCTGTGCAGCTCAGGCAGGAGGTGGAGGGGGGCAGAGCAAGCAGGGGTACCCACCCCATCCCAGCCCGTGCGCCCGCCCGCCCGCACGAGCGCCCACCCGCCGGCACCAGTCTGGAGCTGTCGGCCCCTGATGGAGTGCCTCCCATCTCACCAGCTGCTGCTCTGCAGGACGCTAACCGAGCGGGGCGGCCGATGAGCACTGCGCCCCGTGCACCCTGGAAAATCCATCTTGCAGTACCGCCTGCTCCCGCCCCATCACAGCCCACCACCGCACCAGCACTCAGCGTCCACCCCCAGTGGACTCTCAATCTGACCCTAACTCCTGCCAAACCAACCCAGCCCAGCACCTGGATGAGCTCCACAGGGCCAGCCACTCTAGGAGTGTGACCACGGGTTGTGAGCTCAAGGCAGCCCTCGCTGGGAAATAAGCCCCCCAAGAGAAGGACCAGGAAAGCCCAGGAATCTGGCATTGCAGGGGGCCTCACTCCCCTTTCTCTTTGGGGCCCAGCACCTAGACCCCTTCAGAGCAGCTTGGACACAGAGAGCTTGGCCAGGTTGTCACTAGGGTGGGGGCACGGCCAGCAACTCAGACCATGGCCTTGGGCCCCAGCCCCTCCAGGACTGGGAGACTGCAGAGGTATGTGGGCAGGGGCTACAGAGGACATGTTGGGGTTGCAGTTGCTGGGACAGGCGGGAAGAGGCTGGCCCATGAGGCTCCCCTTTGTCCTGTCTTAGGGGTGAACCTCTCTGACCTGACTCCCCTACTCTCAGCAAGTTGGCCCCAGCTGGGGACTTGTGCAGCCAGCAGTCCTCAGGGACATGGACCCACATAGGGACCACAGGGCCCAGCTTTCATCCCAGAGCACAGGGCCATGGTCTGGGCAGACACAAACAAGAGACCAAGAACAAAGCCCAGCCAGCCCTCAGGACACGCCCGCCCCCATCCCTGCCAGGGCCCACAGATCCCTGAGGCCAGAGGTGTATTCCACAGGCAGTAGACCCAAGGCAGCCATGGTGGGCAGTCAGGCTGGCCCTGATGTCAGAGCAGGCTCAGCTCCTGCCAAGACACAGCCACTACAAAGGGGTGGGCAGTGGCCAGTGCACTTCGGCAGGCTCTGGAGGCCTGGCCTGGACCACTCCTCCAGCACGAGGTCCTCCTGGACCCACCCAACTACCGGTGGGCAGGGTGAGCCAGGGCCCTGGCCCTGACCAAACTGACAGTAGAGCCTATGCCTCCACTGAACCTGCACCCAAGCCTGACTCATGGCCCCTCGGCCTACCTGTGATCAACCTGAATGGACCCCACCAGCGCAGGGTCACTCCTGCCGCCCCTTCTAGACCAGATGCTGGCCAAGCCAGGCTGGCCCTGTGGCAAGGCTCCCACAAAGCCCGATGCCAGAGCACCTGTCCAGTGAGGTCTCGTGGCCAGTGAGCTGGGCTGCAGGTCAGGGTGCCATGCAGCACTGTCAGACACATCCTGGGGCCCCACTGAGCCACACTGGCCTGGCCACCACACACTGAGAGCCACGAACACCCCAAGTCCCAGCTCTCGGGAAACTGCTGGGTAAACACTTTGCCGCACGGTGCTGCAGTGGCAGGCAGCAGCTGGCGAGGTGCCAGGCGGCACCGAGCTGTTTCTCCACAGAAAAGTGAGCCCCAGCAGGCCTGCAGAGCGGGCGCCAGCTGACAGCAGCGACCCACAGTCCCCCGCCACCACCACATCCATCGTGTGCGACAGCTGCTGGGTGCCCATTTACCTTCTCCAGCACATTGAGCATGCATGCGGTGCGGACACAGCCCGCGGGGCTGGTGGGCGGCGGGTGGTGCGGTCACTTCCCAGGCCCAGCCTGTCGGGCCTCTGCCTGAGTCCAGCACATGCTAGTCGTCAGTGGCTCAGGACCCAGCAAGGGCAGAGCAGGGGGAGCCACATGACCAAGGCCACAGGGCCCACCCCCCCCCCACTCTCCAGGTGGCCCTTGGAAAGCAGGGTACCCTGCCCGGACCCTTAGGGCACAGAACATGAGGCAGGCTCGGACATGGTGCCACAGCTGTCCACACTGCTCTCTATCCTGCAGCCCTGTCCACCCAGAAAGTATAGCTGGGAGCAGGGAAAACAGGATCATCATGCCTACTGCTCCCTGAGGAAACTGAGGCTCCCACAAGGGGACACTTGGGTCACAGAGAAGCAGACAGTGAGCACAGACCCATGCTCACGAGATACAAGCAGCTCTTCTCAAGTGTGAGCTCCACCATGAAGCAGGGTGCCAATGCATGGACCGTCCTGCGGGCTGCAGGGAGGCAGGGTGCTGGTGGGGCGCCGCCAGGGCTGCCTCCAGCTTTCAGCTGACCAGCCCAGCCCTCCAAGCTGCGGACCCCTCCCACCCAACCTGCACCTCCTCGCTGCCAGCGTCCTCCCTGGCCAGCAAGGGTCCCAAACCCCACTAGGCTATACACCAAGCTTGTCCATCTGTCACCAAGGCCAGTGACGCCCCATCCCATGTCCCTCAACTCTTCCTACTCGGTCCACAACCTTTGTGGGGTGCACTAAGGCCCACACCCCGCTTCTGGTCTCCCTGACCCGAGTGGCCTGGCTCCCCAGATGCTATCTCTGCCTGCCTGCTTACACAGGTTCACACACCGGCCCTAGCCCACGTGCCACCAACTCTACCTCCACTGAGCCATCACCACCATGGTCCCCAAGCCGGGCCTATCTGCATGGTGTGCTGTGGCCCTGACAGCAGGGGACCGTGACAGGTGGAGGTCATATGAAGGGCATCAGAGGCCCACTTAGCACCGAGCGCCTCGTTCAGTCCCACAGCGGCGTTCCTGGATGTGCCACTTAGCTACAGCCCAGCCACACCCACCCACGCAGGGCCGGGCTTCCTGGCAGAATGAGGGAAGGCAGATAGGCCATTCAGGGGTCAGCAGCAGAGGGTTCCTTCCAGGGTGGCGCAGGCCAGGGCAGTAAAGCTGCACACATGCTAGCCCTGTCTCCACTCGGCGCAGACATCCGGAGGGCACAAAAGCAAAGCCCCAGGCTCACGCCTGGGCACCCTGCCTCGGAGCCACCCCTCTGCCCCGACACTGCAGCTTCCCACCTCGGTGCTACCAGACTCGCATGGCCGCACCGCTCAAGCTGCCTCCTGGTCAGGACTGTGCGAGTTGCTCTAGGTTCCCTCAGAGGAAGTCCCACCTATCACCCCACCCACTAGGGAGGCCAAATGTGGGCTACAGTGCTGGCCACCCTCACCCAGCACCCCAGGTTCCCAGCTACAAGCCAGGCCACAGGAGTCTGTGAACCCCACACCAACACCTACAGGCATGGAGAGATTATTTCCCAAGGTTAAAAAAAGGTGCATCCAAAAGCAGAGGAGCAGACTCTGAGGCGGGGGCAGGGCCCCCACCTGCGGCCAGGCCCAGTTCTGGCTAGGGAGGGTAGAGCGGGCAGAATGGTGGGCAGCCCAGGAAGGAGGGAGCAGCGTCTGCTCCAGCTCGGTGCTGGCATGGAGCCTGGCCCGGGTGTGCCCAGGCAGGGGTGCAGCCCAGCCAGGCCAGTTCCCTCCACTCCACCCTGTTGCACTTCTAGGAACCAGCCTGATGCAACCCGCTGGGCCACCCTCGGCAGGCCTGTCCCAGGCCTCGGCTTCCCTGCTCAGTGTGAGCTCTGCTGCCCATGGGACTGCGAGGGGGTCAGGAGGGGTCTGGGCCCAACAGCTGGGGGGGGTCATATGGCCTCATGTGTACTCACTCCCCTGTGAGCCCCCAGAGGACAGCCCTGCCAGGACACAGCTGCTAGAGCACCAGGGCTCAGGGGCCCCACATCCAGGATAGGGCCAGCAGTGACCCCATCCCCAGGGCAAGGTCGCCTGCTTCCTCTTTTGTTGTTTGTTTTTAAAGGGAGAGTTCAGCATGCTCGCAAAACAGGAAACTCAGGCCCTGCACCACGGAGTCGACCCTCCGCCACAGCCACAGACAAGCTGCCTCTGCGCCCCCATCATCAGCCAGGGGCCAGGCTCCCCCAGGCCCTACACAGCTCACAGCAAGGCCAAAGTGTCTGGACGCCTGCCCAGGGCACCAGGCCCCAAGCCCCTTGGGGTCATCACCCAGCTCCACGCTCCCTGGGTTCAGCTCAGCTGAAGCCCAGACACTCCCCCCCACGCGACTGGGCACTCACTCCTGGCAGCCACACATGTGCCCAATGCTGTCCCCTTGCCCCCGTCCTGCGTCTTGGCTGCTCCCTGCTATGCTTAGGGAAGCTGAAGACACAGCAAGTCTGAGCTAGGGGCCACTGTCCATGGAACACACAACAGACAGCTGCTGCTCACTGCCATGCCTCTGGATCCCCAGCACAGTCCCCCTCCCGGGCCAGCTCACTGCCAAGTGGCCCAGGCTGCAGGATGGTCCTGGGGAGTCTGGCGGACTCCTTTCAGGGCCAGAGAGGGCAAGGTGCGGCTCAGTGCCGAAGGACAGTACAGCATAGCCCAGCAGCCTAGGCCCATTTGCTGGAGGCTCGGGGGCCACTGCACGTCAGAAGACTCTAGGGAGGACAGCGAAGCTGGGTGGTGTGCCCCACCTGTGCCACCTGAGGCTGCAGCTGGCTGCCCTGCTGGGTCCCACACCCTCCCACCCTTACTGAAGGGAAAGGGATATTGAGGCCTGAGGCTGTCTATAACCTTTGCCCTAGAAGGCAACAAGGACAGAGCAGGTCCCACCCAGCTCTTTAGACACCCCATAAGGCCAGATATCCCACCCAGGGACTCAGAAGGGACCCTGGTGAGTAGCACCTGAAACTCTTAAGCCCCCAGGGCCTCCTGCTCCTGGGCAGGAAATGCCCCAGGAACCCAAGGCCAGGCATCTTCTGGTCAGGGTCAGCTCCAAATCAAGTGGTGGAATGAGAATCCAACCAACTCCAGTTGAGGAGACAGCGCACAGAGCAAAGGAAGCAGTGCCCACGTGGGCAGCCCACACCTGAGGCTGTGGGGAGCAGGGGGAACATGGTCTGCTCCTGGGGAATCAGCCCCAGAAGAGGGAAAGAAGGTGGCAGCTGGCAGACTGGGCAGTGGGGCCAGGCCCACACGGCCCAGGCTGCAGCCTGCTACCACCACTAGCAGCAATGATCTCTTGGCAGCTACCAACTCAGGCTGCCCGGTGCCAGCTGATCACAGCTTCCATGCACTTCAAGACTTCTGGAGGTCTCTTGCCACCATCTGGCTTCCTCCTTAGCCTCCACAGCTCCCAAGCCCACACTGTTCAGGAGCTCCTACAGATCCCACAAAACCCATCTCACAACACCCACTTTTGCCACACACCTCTGTTTGATCCATGCCAGGGACTACCCCCCTCCCAACAAAGACATGGGATCCCTCTCATGAGGGCATGGCACTAGGGAATCACCAAAATTTCCAGAAGAGTAGGGCTTTCAGAGGAAGAGGAAGCGGGAGGGGCTGGCCAGTGTTCCCCTAGGGCAGGAGGGCACAGCTGGAGGAGCCTGCCCCATGCCCCTTTGGCTGCAGGGCTCCCACAGAGCCAGGCCAGCCCAGGCTGGCTCAGAATGGCAGGAGTGCCCAGCCTGAGGTGGTGCAGCCCTGCCCTGCACTTTGCAGGGAGCCCTATACAGAGCGCAGCCATCAATGCACCCATCCCGGGGCACCCAGGGTCCTGCCTTCCAGGAAAGCCAGGAAGGTGCACCCACTCCATCTGGCGCCACCACCAGGAGAGGCGGGGCAGCTGCCCACTGACCTCGTTTGTGCAGCCAGCCCTCCTTCACGATGGCCACGTCGTTCATGGTGCCTGCAGCCTCTGTGGGCCGGGGTGGCCCTACCGTGTTTGTGTTCTCCACAGTCTCCTCTCAGGGGGCTCAGGGCCCAGCCCTGGCCACCGTGTCTGGGGGAGGAACAGGGTTTCAGAGGCATACACTTTCCTCCCCCTTCTCCCCAACTGTGAAATCCACTCACACCCCATGGCTTCTGTAGACCACTGTCCCACCACTGCTGTCAGGCAGTGCCCAGTGCCTGACCACCCTGGCCTGGACATTGGGCACACAGGCTCAAAGCCCTGGCAGAGACCCAGGCCTAGTTGGACCTCCCAAAACCCCAGCCCACTTGAACTGCAGCACCCAATGAATCTGGTTCATTCATTCAGCCAATGTGGACCAGGCATCTCTGGTTTTGGCAGTCCTTGTGCTGGGCATGTGAGACAAAGACAACAAGGGTTGTCAGCAAGGGGCACCCAGGGCAGGGTGGTTACAGGGCCACAATTACAGCGTTCAGGAGGCCACACGTGGGAGACACCGGACAAGCCCTTGCCCTGCAGGGGCCTACCAGCAGCCCACTCCAAAACGCACTCTGCCCATGAGCCCACAGCTATCCCAGTGCAAGTACTGTGCTCCTAAGCATCCCGCAAAACCCAGCTCCCATGTCACCACTTCTGGCACCCTGAGGAGCACTTGCACATTCCTCCTTCCAGCAGCCATGCTACCCCATCAAGGAGCCACAGGAATAGCCAAGAACGGAGGACCAGGCGACATACAGCCCAATACAGGCCTTTCTCCAGCCAGCCATACACCTTCCTGCCAGTCACATCTCTGGCATCCTGGGGCTGGGGCAGACACCCAGGCTGTCACTGGCCCTCACTGTCTTCAGCAACATCTGGCTCAGCAGGAAGGCCCCAGTGCCTGTGCCAAAGGCCAGGACAGAGAAGACCAGTGGCTGAGGAAGTGGGCACTCAGCTGCCTAGGGAAGGCAGCCTACACAGGGCCCACGGGGTCTCAGGGGCACGGTGGGCGTGGCCTGGACGCCTGGAGGCCCCTACCCCACCGCCAGGCCCAGGCCTGCTGTTGACAGTCCCATGGCTGTGGAGCCCAGTGTATAAATACAGTGGGGCATACACTGGGTGCACAGAGTGAGACTGGGCATGGGGGACACGGGTGCCCCACATGGGGGAGGAGGGAACTACCACTAAGACCCCACACAACATCTGGGATCCAAGTCTAGAAGCTGCTTATCCAGCAGCCACCGATGCAACCGCCCTTCACTGGGGCTGCTTCGGGCAGCGATCAGCGGCCACCTAGAGCAAGGTGGACCTGGAGGCCACACGGTACTGGCCCAGCTCTGGAACCAGCTGGGTGGCTCATCTCATGAGCACGCCCCTGGCCTTCCAGGCCCAGAGATCACCAGGGTGGGCAGCGGCTCCAGGCCTAGGCAGGCAGGAAGCGGCTTCCGGGCCGGGAGGGCCAGGCGCCCTTTGTGGGCTAGCCTGGGCGCCCTGCCACCACGACAACTTTTAGTCCACGGGAAATAAGGTCTCCTTCCAGGCCCTCACTCGGGTTCGCAGGCTGCCTTTCTCCTACTCCAGCCCCATTCCGCCGCGCCCAGGACGTGGAGGTCCCGCGACCCGGCGGCGCCCCTCTCCCCGGCCAGGCCGGCGCCCCAAGGTCAAGCGCAGGCCGGGTTGGGCGGCCGGCTCCCCGCGCCCGCGCCCTCCGAGCCCAGGCCGCGCTCGGCCACTTCCTGCTCCGCTGCAGCCTGGCGGGAACAAAGCGCGGCGGCCCGGGCTGCGCGGGGGGCGGCGCACTCACCGGCCGCGTGCAAGCGGGCCTAGCCGGGCCGCGGCCTCGGGCGCCCGCCACTCCGCATCCCGGGCCGCGCTGGGCGGGGCCGCCGGGGGCCGCGGGGCGCGCGCGGGGTGGGCCGCGGGCCGGGCGGGCGCTGCTCGGTCGCCGCCGCTCCGCGCTCGGGCGCCGCCGCGCTGGGCCGGCCCAGCCGCCTCGCCTCGCCTCGCTTGGTGCTGCGCTGCCGCCGGCCTCTCCCCGCCCTCTCCCCGCCCCGCGCCCGCGCCGCGCCCACATCCGCCTCCGCAGCCCCGGGCGCCCCTACCGCGCGGCCGGCGGCCGGGGAGGAGCTTGCCCCGTCAAGGAGGAGCGAGCGCGGGTCCAGAGTGCTAACTGCACCACGCGGCTCCCCGGCCGGGGGGCAGAGGTCTCAGACCGTGCTGGGGTGGGCGGCTGTGCTGTGTCTTCATGCCTGGGCAAGGAGTCACCAGCCAGTGGTGTCCCTAAAGGACAGAACAGAGCGTGTAGGGGGACTTGGTCACAGATGCAGTGAAGGACTTAGCAGATGACAGAGGAGGACACACCTGGCCTGAGTCCCACCTGAGCTGGTTCAGACACTCAGAGGAAGAAGGGGGGACTCGCAGTGGGTGGACACCCTGTCTGCACAGTACCCTCCTACGCGCTCCCTGATTCTTGCACCAGGGACCACAGTGTCTCCCACCTATCACTTGTCCTGCCCTGCCCCTGGCCGTGGGCTCCTCACTGACCTGTCTTCACCTTGCAGCCCCCAGAGATCTTAATCCTTTAGGGACAAGACCCCTGATACTGGATGAATGACTGGGGAGGCATTTTTTTTCCTTTTTCATCCAAGGGTCAGAGTTCTGCTGGGGCTGGGTGCTGGGTAGATGGAGTCTGCAGCTGGGGCTCCCCTTGCATCCTGGGGCTGACCAGAAAAAGGACCCTCCTTGAGTACTGTCCCAGG
Organism: Ctenomys sociabilis; assembly: GCA_004027165.1. Classification (NCBI taxonomy): domain Eukaryota; kingdom Metazoa; phylum Chordata; class Mammalia; order Rodentia; family Ctenomyidae; genus Ctenomys; species Ctenomys sociabilis. The sequence goes on along the minus strand of PVKA01006691.1, from coordinate 62,089 downwards.
TATAGGGCACCCTCCGTTCAGGGATTGTCCCAGTTCACACGACCCACCCGGCAGCCCTGGGTACTGCCTAGATCACAATGTTAGATGTCTACCCATCCGTCACCCACCCCCACTCCCTGTGGCTGTTCCACAGACACGGCGGCCGGCCAGTGGCCAGTGAGCTAGCAGGGCGCCCTCTTGTGGAAGACGCAGCAATGTGGCCGCTTTCTGGCCTGGCCGCAGGGGGCGGCGTCCCTGCCTGTTACCTGCGTAAATCCAAGCCCGCTGCTGCCCAGAATTCAGGCAGCACCCAGTCCTGGCTTCCCTCTGTGGGCAGTGGTGTCCCTAAACTCCAGGAAGGTTCTCCCAGTGGGAAGGCCACTGCTCTTCTCTAGCGCCCAAGGTAAAAGCAGAGCCTCTCCTCTCAGCAGCCCTGCAAACCCCGACAGTGGCAAGGAGAGGGAGGACCCAGCCCTCAGAGCTAGCCTGAGGGCGATCTGGCTACTGCTCAGAGCCAGATGTACTAACAACAGAACTGCCACACTGGCCCCTGCCTCCTGCCCCGTCACCTTCTGCAGCTGGAGGCCCTGGTCGGGATAGGCTCTGCCCATATCCCCTCCCCACAGGGGCTCCGTGACTGCCTCCCTCCACCGCTCTGCTCCAGGGCACCACACTGCGGCTGGGAGGGTGTGTTGGGCCAGAGGTGGCCTGGGGTGGGGGGGGACACACCTGGATTCGGATCTTCAGGAAGAGGATGGACCTCTCTTGCCTCTTCCCTGCTCTCTGGTCATGCCAGCTGGTCAGGCCCCACAGGTACTGACCCTCTTTGCACCCTACAGCTGTGGTCCTGCCAGCCATACAACACAGGCTTAGGACCAGGCTGGGAAGCCATGCTAGACAGCAGCCAGCAGCCAGCAGCCTGAGGAATCAGGGCTAGGGGTCCAGAGGATGTCACTGCTCCCTAGCTATGTGCACCCGCTGAACAGTACTCTGGAGAAGGCCCAGGAGGGCTTGGGGTAGGCTTTAGGAACCTGAGAAGACACCCAGCTAAGGACAGGGCCTTCAGGGAGAGACGGATGAAGAGGGCCATGGAGGGCTTTGGGGAGTAAGCCTTCCAGGACCAAGTGACCAGCAGCACCAAGGCCCTGAGTTTCCTATCACGTAGCCTCTGAGAGTCGCTGGATCCCCACTTTGCAGCCAAGGATTACCAAGACTCACAGAGATAAGGGTAGGAGCCGAGGCTGGAGGCACTGGCCTCAGATCCTGGCAGGCCCAGAGGGGTGGCCAGAACAGGGTTTACCCCGAGCTGGTCTGAACCCAGCTATTGGGGGTGGGTCACATTTATACAAAGGGCCCTCTTTTGGGAGCCAGGGGTCTGCTGCCCCTCTGCTGGCCTGGGGGCTGGGCATTTGGTCTGATTCTAGGATTCCAAGCTACAGTTATCAGACTTAGAAAATAAAAATGCAGGATTCCCAGTCAAATTTGAATTTTATTTATTATTATTATTATTATTATTATTATTATTATTATTATTATTGTCTTTATGAGACAGGGTCTCAGTATGCAGTTCAAGCGGGCCTTAAACTCACTTTGTAGCTCAGGCTGGTCTCGAACTCACAACAATCCTCCTGCCCCAGCCTCCCAGGTGCTGGGATTACAGGCATGCGCCACCACACCCGGCTCAAATTTGAATTTTAGACAACAAGGAACAATGCTTTAATATGGGGGGGATGACTTTCCTTTTCACGGACTTTAGATTCTAATTTCTGCGGGCTTGAGCACTCGGAGCAGCTCCTCAGACCCAAAACCACCAGGTATGAAAGAACTATTAGGAGCTCTTCTGAGTTGTATAGAGGCATCCCCATCTCACAGCCAGGCAATCTGCTCTCAGACATAGAGGCTGGGGGCACCCGACCTCCACTGCGAGTCCTTTGTTATACCGCCCCTCTTCTCCCACCCCTGCCCACCCCCAGAAGGTGCTGTGCCCACCTTTCTGGCACATCCCCATGCCTGGACTCCACACCTGGACTCCCGTCAAGTGCAAGGCAAAAGAGTTCCAAACGAGGCTTGTGGAATTGGAACCCTGGTCCAGCAACTTGGCACCTGCAGTGCGGCTCTGGGCATCTTTGCCCCTTTCTAGGACAAAGACAATAAAAACATCTAATGAACAGGACTAAGCTGAGCAGTTGCCTGCTGCCTGTCTTGGATTCAGACAGCGCCTCCAAGCTGTGCCGGGGAAGAAGGGCCCCAGCCCCTTCAACCCATCCTTTGCTGTCCCAGGAAGAACCTGCGTCTTCTCGAACCCTGATCCTACCTGGACAAGTACCCCTCTTCGTGCCCCCACTTTGACCATGCCCCCCCAGTTCTGTCCCTCCACTATACCAGGTATTCCCCAGACACTCTGTCTGCTCACAAGGGCCTTGTCCTATGCTCTGGGACACCCAGTTTAGCGTGCCTGCCTCCCACCCCATCCAGGGCTAGGAGGGTGAGATCGCCTATGTTGGAGTGCCAGATCGAGACCCGACTGTGGGCGTTGATACTAGGGAAGACTCCCAGAGAAGAAAGGGGTGTCCTTTTTAAAGACGTACAAACCTCCCACACTCCCTCACCCACTCCAGACCCGGCACCTCCCCTGGTGCGAAGCTTAGTCTGCTGACCGCCCCCCGCGCGGGCGTTCCAGAGGGGACCTCAGCATACGGGTGTCGGGTGTGGTGGGCACCCACGGGGGGGGGCAAGTATCGCGAGAACCCCACCCGCCACACCCCGCACCCCTCTGCCCGCAGCGCCCCTGCGGGTTGCAAGGAGCAAGCCGGGCAGGACGCACCGGGAAGGGGCGGCCAGGTGACCTCAGCGGCTCCGCCGCTCCGGGAAGTCCCGCGGCCCGCCCCTCAGCCCCGCTCAGCTGGCGCCGCCGCCCGCCCCCCGTCCCTCAGTCCCTCCGTCCCTCCCTCCCGGGGCGGGGCGAGTGGCGCGCGGGGGGCGGCGACCGGCGCAGGGGGCGGTAAGGGGAGCGGGCTCGGGCTCGGCCCGTCGCGCCCCGCGCCGCCATAAAAGGGGTCCGGGCGGCGGCCCCGGCGTCGGGGTGCGGGGCGTGGGCGGCGCGGCGCGGCGGGGGCGGCGGGGCGCGGCGGGGGCGGCGGGGGCGCCCGGCTCCTGCTCGGGCGGCTGCTGTTTACTTTCGGGCGAGCTTTTCCTGCTCGCGGCAGGTGACGGCCGTCCCGCTCGCGCCGGCAATGACGACGGCTGCATGGAGTTCCCGGGGCACAGCGGGCGCCTGCTGGGCCGCCTGAGGCAGCAGCGTGAGCTGGGCTTCCTGTGCGACTGCACCGTGCTGGTGGGCGACGCGCGCTTCCCCGCGCACCGCGCGGTGCTGGCCGCGTGCAGCGTCTACTTCCACCTCTTCTACAGGGACCGGCCCGCCGGCGGCCGCGACACTGTGCAACTCAACGGCGACATCGTCACGGCTCCCGCCTTCGGCCGCCTGCTGGACTTCATGTACGAGGGCCGCCTGGACCTGCGAAACCTGCCCGTCGAGGACATCCTGGCCGCTGCCAGCTACCTGCACATGTATGACATCGTCAAGGTCTGCAAGGGCAGGCTCAAGGAAAAGGACCTGGCACTGCGGCTGGAGGCCCCTGCGTTCGGTACAGAGCCTCAGGGCGAGTCTCCGTGCACCCTGCCTGTGTGGAGCTCGGGCCTCTGCCCGACTGCACAGACAGCTGAGCTCTCCCTGCCAGCATCCAGGCCTGCCCCTTGGCAGACCCCACGAGAGTCGGACCGGGCCCTGGACCTGTCGCTGAAGCCCAGCCCTGGGTCTGAGCCAGTGCAGACACCTTTCTGCAGCAGCCAGAGGCAGCTAGGTACTCGGGCATTGGTGAAGGATGAGCAGGATGCCCCCTGGGAACAGGAGAGCCAGGGCCCTCAGAGCCCTCGCGGCCCCCGCCACCCACCCTGTGCCCCCACAACCCAGCTCCTGTCACCGGACTTAGAGCTGCTGTCCCGCAGCAGGGCAGTCAGCCAGGAGCTGGAGCTGGGTTCTAAACCGGTGGCAGGCAGCGTCCAAGAGCTGGGACCCCGAGGATGCCTCTGTATCTGCCCGCTGTGCTGCAAACTGTTCCCCAGCGCCCACGCACTGCAGCAGCACCTGAGTGCACACTTCCGTGAGCGGGAAGGCACCCGGGCTAGGCTCTCGCCTGATGGCTCCGTGCCCACCTGCCCTCTTTGCAGCAAGACCTTCTCGTGCACCTACACACTGAAACGGCATGAGCGGACACACTCGGGGGAGAAGCCCTACACGTGCATGCAGTGTGGCAAGAGCTTCCAGTATTCTCACAACCTGAGCCGGCACGCTGTGGTGCACACGCGAGAAAAGCCACATGCCTGCCACTGGTGTGAACGCCGGTTCACACAGTCTGGGGACCTGTACCGCCATGTGCGCAAGTTCCACTGTGGTGTTGTCAAGTCCCTGCTGGTGTAACACATCCCTCAGGCTGGTTGAGACCCAGGGATGGAGGCAGCCAGGTTTGGAAGCCTAGGCCTCAGGGCTCCACCTGCTGTGGAAGAGAGCTGTCCTCCCTATGTCCTGGTCAGGTTCCGTGACAGAACTTGGGTCTGTATTTCTTAGTGTGGATAACACAAGTATCCTGTGTGATTTCTGACCACTTCTCTGGGTGCTTTGGATCCTCTGAGCTTGGGTCTCCAGAGGCACTGACTCACAGGTCCCAAGTCATGGCAGGGCACTTGGAGGAAATGGCCCACCCCTAGTGGGTGGCAGGGGGAGCCCCTGCTGGGAGGGCCTGGGGCACATCCAGTACCTGCAGGAGCCATGGGGTGCAACTGGTGTTATGGGGTGTGGCCCTGGCAGGGACTCCGGGCAATAGAAGGAGTCTCTGTCACTGGGGTGGAATTTCTAAAGTTTGTCTGCTCATCATAACTCTGGGCAGAGAATCCTGGAATTTGGAAATGGATTATCTTTGGATGCAGAAAACTTCTAGGCTTCCAGATGTCACCAGTCTTACCACTGGAACCTTGATGGTTGCAAGCATTGGGTGGGTGGAATGGGGGTGCCCCCACCTTCTGGAGGGACAGCAAGTGGCAAAGCTGCCTGGACATCTATTTCTGCTGGGGTTGGAAGTGGCATTGGGACAGAGTCTAGCTAAGTTTAAATCATTGTCTCCGCCTAATAACACTTGACGTTTTTTTCATTTGCCGGACTCAGAATCAAATGACAAAAAACAGTCACCTTTTTGGTGCAGGTACAGGCCACAGTCCATTTTTCCATGGGCTCTGTGCTCTCCTGGTACCTCTGTGGCTGGCCTGGAGACCTCAACTGCTGTGGCCCCAGAGAGCTAAGGTGAGGGGACACCTGCTCCTGGCAGTCCTGGTTTCTAGCCCCATCTCACAGGCGCTTGAGGGACATGTTGGCCCCCCACAGGATGAGTTCCATGTTCTGGGTTGTGTCCAGCACACAGCAGGGCTGACAGAGCCAGCATAGCAGGAGGGCAGCTGCTACTAGCAGGGACACAGGCTGTGTCACTGGCTTCCCAGGGTGCTTTCCTGGGGCACGGATGTCTGTGCTGAGCCATCAGTACTGGGTCCCTTGTCACAGTTACTGTGACATGAATGTAAAGAGAGTGATCTGTCTCAGTTTTATAGCTGATGGTTCAGATAAAATATGCACACATACATAAATGTATCTATCTGAGACACTGCTTTGGGGTAGAGGAAAGAGACTGCCAGCTGGGACAACTGAAGAGTGACCCTGGGAGACAGCTGCTCCACCCCAGCTTCCGGGGCAGCATCCGCCTGCCACTGCCTTGGCTGGCCATGGAGGTGAGTGCCACCTCCTGTGCCCCCACACTGTTTGGCACCATGTTACTGTAATAAAGCTGCCCACTGCAGGCAGAGATTTGTGTCATCCCTGGGGAGGGGAGGGCATGAAGGGTGGGCACCACGGCTGGGGAGGAGGCCCAGTGGGGGTGGGCATCACACATGCTCCTGCAGGGAGTGGGTGCTGTGGGGCAAGGCTGCTGACAGCAGCACCCCCTCTTTCCCTGGGTTTGCCCCCTGTGACTGGAGGCTGGGCAAGGAGCTGCGGGCACCAAGACTGTGTGAGGAAGGGCAAGGTGCAGCTGGGACAGCAGCTTGGAGGCGAGCCGTCCTGATTTCAGGGTCAGTGTCCCCCTCCTGCCTGTCCTGTCCCCTCCTTCTCTCCCCCAGGGAGGATCTGGGTCCCTGAAGCCACTGTGTGCCCCACACCATCCAGGCCCTCCTGAGTGGGTGGCTGGGCAGAGTTAGCCCCTCGGGGTGAGATGAGCTGGCTGTCCTCCAGGCTGAGGGCCGGTAGGCATGCCCCACCCCCCTGCTGCCCAGCATGGAAGCAAGGATGAAGGTAAGGTCTACCTGGGCTTGTCCCTGGGCTTGACTCCTTCTTGTGGCAGCTAGGAGAGAATGGCCTTACGTGTGCCTGGAGAGACTGATGCACCCTCTTAGCTTAGGGCCCCAATGGGATGGACCCTGGGCTCAGGGCGAGTGGGGCTGTGCTTGCCACAAGGTCCCAAGATCAGCTTGAGTGGGGACCAGATGGGTCAGTCTGTTCCTGGGCCACTTCCTGTGACCCTCTCGGGCCTGGGTCCAGATGCAAACCCTTGCCCCCCCGACTGCTCTGCATTTAAACTCCACTGCTCCTGACCCCCGCCATATCCCACGGGGAGCATGTCGTGTTTCCTCTTGGGGTCATGGCTCAGCCCAGGCCCCCTGGCTGGGAGGAGGAGGTGGCGGAGAAGGAGGCTGCACTGGGCGATAGCCCAGGAAGGGGCTTCCTGGGCCTGCAGCCTGGCATGGATCTTAGCTCGCTGGAGCTGACCAGTCCCTTTCCTGTGCAGTTTGGGCCTGACACTCTGCCTGGAGGGTGATCCATTTGCAAGGGGGTAAACAGATGTATGTGGAAGGGCCCAGAAGGGACCCTAGCCCCAGAATTGTTCCCTGAAATGAAGGTTAGGACTCAGCTGTGCCTGCGGTGCCAAGCATGGGGTCCCAACACAGCCAGAGGCCTGGGGCCTCTGTGAGGACAGTGGCTCCGCAAGGCAGCAAGAACAAAGGAAGGGCACAGAGGTATCCTGGAGGCGCCCCAGCAGGTGGTCAGGACCTCCAGGCAGACCGGAGACAGGTGCGGGCCGGCTGTCCCCAGCAAGGACACGGGGAGAGGTCACGAAGGCAGGGGCGGGTGGGCGTGCAGCCCAGGTGCAGTGTGGAAGCTCCTGGAGGAGGCTGCCAGATGTGAAGCAGCGTCCCCAGACCACTGAGCCGTACGCGCAGTCTGCACTGGCCTCAGCCCCTCTCAGTGTCTGGGAGCATAGGGAGCCCTTGGAATGGCAAGCCTGGTCAGCCCTCGAGTGCTCTCCCCCGTAGCTTTCTGCCCGCCCAGTCCCTCCTTTTCTGTGCCCGACACCCAGGCCTTGCATTTTGGCCGCCATAGCCGCCCACCACCCTCGCCTCGACACTGCTGCACTTGCCAACGCCCCATAACCTCCCCTTCTCCTCCGCCCCACCCATGCACACCCACCCTGGATCTCAGCAGACAAGGCCGCTGGTGCTTCCCCTCCCAGGCTGGCTTCCTGTCCTCACGCTCAGCCAGCTGCTCCCCAGAGGATCCCCATGGCCCAGCGCCTGTGCCAGGCAGGTGGTGACACCCTGGCCCTGCCCTGCCTCCCTCTGGAGGCAGGTGCTCCCTGGGCCCTCCGACCTGGCTTCCTCCCTGCTGGCTCCTGGCTGGTTGCCCCCGTCAACTTCCATCCTTCTCATCCCACTCCTGGCCGTGGATTGGAGCCCTCATCTCCGTCCTTTGGCCCCTGAGGCGTGGGCGCCCTGACTCCAGCTGCTGCCCCTTGACTGCAGCCTGGCCCAGCGGCCTCTCTAGAATAACCCTGGCTTGGCGCTCTTTCCCACCTGCCCCTTCCTACCTGGCTTCGCTCCCACCCCTCCTACCCTAGTGTCTGCTGCCCTTTTCCTTGTCCAACCGTACTGGGGCCCTGCGTCCCTCCTCTGCACACCACTTGTGGCACAGCAGTACCAACTCTCCAGGACCCAGCATGATGCATCCGCCTCCCTCACTGTGACCAGTGTAAAGCATCAGAAGGGGACCTGGCACGTGGGGAAGCTGCCATGAACAATGACATACTCCACATAAAAATGTTCATGTCAAAAACAACTTGACGGGTAGGGTGCAGCTCACTTCGCACAAGGCCCTGCCTTCCACCCCGACCCTCTCTGACAGGCAAGGCAGACAAGGGATGGCCAGGACCAGGTGCAGATCCCTCTCAGAGCAGTGACAGCAGTAGAGAGCTGCTGAAATGGAGCTGGTGTACTTAAAAACGTTTTCCTGTTGTTTGAAACTTTCCATATTAAAATATTTCAAAATAAAAATACATAGAGATGCCATTTTGCGTGGCAGAGATAAAAACAGCACATCCCAGTTGATTTGTTTGCTTCTTCAAAAGACCTAGATCAGGAGCTAGCAGCCTCCACACCTTGCGACCCCGAGCATAGGACTGTGCTTGTATCGTCCTCCTCTCATGGAGGACCAGGCCCATCCTGAGGCTCGACCCTTGTGTCCTCCTCGACACTGCAGTCTCCTCTCTGAGCCACATCACGCTGGGATTAGGGATTTAGGACAGCGACATCAGTGAGCTTCAGCACTACCTCTGGAGCGTGAGGCCTTGGTGAAAGCACCCCTTGGTCTTGTTGGCATACACCCACCCCAGAGGCCGATTCTCCCCTCTCTGTCCACACTGCTGTGGCACGAACGCTGGATCCAGCAGTCCCATGTTTACACCATAATGTAAATACCCCGCAGTTTCTCCTGCGGACAAACATGAGGTGACAAAGATCTTCAGCATTCTTGGAACACTGTTCAGCACCCTGGGACAGACCTGAATCTGGAATACGATGCCATCAGGAAAATGAATGTTCTCTAGAGCATTTGTGGATGGTGTGGGATAATTTCCAAAAGGTATCCTTAAGTGAAGATTCTACAGTGTTGAAGAAAGTGATCCTGTGCTATCTTTTCTTGAGATTAAAAACAGGGAAAATTATAGCAGAGTAATATATATTTATGTGTATATATGGTACTTCTGGGAAGCTGTTACAAAGGTTCTGGTTTCATATAGGCAGAGCGTTGGGATCCGGCAGGTAAGGACCAAGGTGACCCTTTACTCTTCCCAGCTCTAGTACCAATCACTGGCTACCAGCTCAATGAATTAGGTTGAGTTTGAAAATGTCTTCTTTCCTTCAGTATCTCCTTCCATTTTTCTGCTCTTGACAGGACTTGTCACATGCCTGACCACTTCTACTGTTAATTTCCTTTCTCCCTAAGTATGATGTTTTAATCCTTATTCTGTCATTAGAAGACAGACATTGGAGTATGGCTCAGTGAAGCAGCATGTTTCTTGTGCACAAGGCCCCTCCTTAGATTTTCTGCACAGAAAAAAGGAAAAAAAAAGATAGACACTGACATCTCCACTGTGGCCCATGCCCCTGTCCACCTACCCCTCCCCTGCTCTCAGGGAGCTACCATCAGCAGTTTCTTATGTACCCTCTTTTTGCAAAGGCAAGCAGACGTCACCCCATTCCCACCCCAAGAGGTAGCCAGCACAGCAGATACTCTGTGTAGAGATGCACCTGGGGTCTCCTCCATGACTACATCCACACAGCTGCAGCCTCGCCAGGGTCAGCACGCTGTGACAGTCACCGGGCCGTCTGCACCGCACTGTCTCTCTCTTAGGAGATTCTGCCTTTCCCTGGGCTCCTGGGCACTCAGGCTTCATCCGGACCAACTCTGCTCATGCCTTCTGCCAATGGGCAGTGCACACTGATTTTAAGAATACACCAGCTTTTCCTCAGCATCTTCTGTGGCTTCACTTGTCTTAAATTTGTGTAAAACATTAGCCTAAAGTGGAGAGGGAAAGCACAGCTCCGTGACATCATTCTCTGCTGGACTGAAGGAGCGTGGTCCTTCTGTACAGACCAAGGCAGCGGCATAGGCCCTGCACTGCTATGTGGGCGCCATCCTGTGCCCAGGCTGCAGCTAGGGCTGTGGTGACAACTGCCATAGGCAAGACTTCCATGCCCTCTGTTGTGGTTCATATCTAGAATAGCCCAAAGCCTCACACATTTAGAGGTGGGGCTTTCGGAAGGAGATCGGATCCTGGTCCCTCTGGCCTTCAATAGACTCATCCACTGAAGAGCTCAGAGTCCACCTGCTGTTGGGGATGGGGCTGGGGGAGAAGGGGTCACTGGCATGGCCAGAAGTGGTTAAGTCCCTCGCTGGCTCCACCCTTGCCCCACTGCTTCCTGGACTCCATGGGATGAGTGGCCCTCCTCTGCCCAGGCCCTTCTGCCATGCTGTCTCTTGGAGCCATTCCACCACAGGGTGAAACTGAGCTCAGATAAACCTTCCTCCTGTAAACTGTGGTGTCAAGTACTGAATCCCAGAGAGGAGTAAACCAGCAGGCAATGGCAGACACTAGCTCTCTGAAAAGGAAGAGCAGACTTCCTGCCCTTTAATTCCATCCAGGCTACAAGCTTCTTGATTGGTGCCGCCCACATTGGGATGGGTTTCTCCCGTTTGCTGGCCTACATGTCAATCTTCTGCAGACACACCCAGAATGTCACTCTTCTGCTTGGTGGTTATGACTCAAATGCACCCCATATGCCTAATTAATGATCCCAATTCCAGACCTGTTGACAGCTGAGCCAGGATAAGAAGACTGCCAGTGGAGGGTATGGTCACCAAGGGGTGTTGACACAGGGAAGGAGCTAGAAAAACTACCTGGCAACCTGAAAATGCCCTCCCTAGCTGCTTGTTATAGGGGCAGTTGGAAGGTCCCTCAAAGGCCTGGTGCAGGAGGCTCCATCCCTGCCTACAGAGCTGTCAGCAGGTGGTGGAACCTTTAGTGGGCAGGGTGGGCTGGAAGGGAAGAGTGAGATGCTTCCTCCATCCCCCTCCAGATGCTGTGACACATATTTACACCATGATGGAAATACCCCCAAAATGACAGGGCCAAGCACCCACATGCTGAGTCCCCACTGTGGACTCCTCCTTTCTGAATAGATTGTGTCAAGTGTGACACTACAGCGTGCAAAGCTGACTGGCATGTCTCCCATTGGCTGCGCAGGACTGAAGCCAGGGGCCTAGTGTGCAGGGTCCACTGTCCACCATGGTCATTCCCCAGGGGTTGGAGCTGAGAGCTAAAGGTCAGCCAGGAATTAAAACCCCAAGAGGGCATCCAGGCTAGCTGGAGGACACTAATCCTGGGGAACTCAGAGCCACAGCTTGGCTGGGGCCCAGGGGATGTGCAACTGTCCTCTGAAGGGTCTCAAGAATAAACTTTGTAGTTTATGCTTTGTCCTAAGAGGATCTCAACTGCGCTGTCATGGAGACCACTACTCCTTGGAGGGAGAACAGGCCACACCCCTGCTGGCAGTACTGCTGAGGCCCTGAGCTAGCTTTTTGGCTGGCCCTAAGATTGGTATTTTTAATATAGCAACCATTGTAGAATTCCTATTACTTTGTTTAAAGAAATTTTGTGTTGTTTCTAATACTTTTTTTTTTTTTTTTTACTATTTTGTATTCTTTTAAAAAAAAAAGGCTGGGCCAGGCATGGTGGTGCACACATGTAATTCCAGCACTGTGGAGGCTGAGGCAGGAGGATCACTGCAAGTTCAAGGCCAGCCTGGGACTACAAAGTGAGCTCAAGACCAGCTTGAGCTGCATGCAAAACCCTGTCTCAAAAAGAAAAAAATAATCTATTTTGTTTTGTTTTGTTTGTGGTGCTGGGGATGAAACCCAGACCCTTTGCCCTCAGCTACATTGCCAACCTTTTTAATTTTATTTTTGAGACAGGGTCTTACTATGCAGTTCAGGCTGGCCTTAAGTTCACTTTGTAGCTCAGGCTGGTCTCGAACTCACAACAATCCTCCTGCCTCAGCCTCCCGAGTGCCGGGATTACAGGCATATGCCACCAGGCCCGGCTCCTTAATTTTTAAAAAATTGTGTTTTCCTAGGTGGTCCAGGCAGGACTCCAACTTGTCATCTTCCTGCCTGAGCCTCCTTGAGGCCCAGGATTACAGGCGAAGGCCACCTTGCCTGGTAAGAAATGGGTATCCCAAATTCACTGGCCATCAGGATATTCAAACATGATGGAACATGCCTAAGATGGCCCCCACAGGCTGGAAAGAGGGACTGGACAGTGCATAGGGGCCCCCAGAAGTTGAACTGCCACAAGGACCAGGCGATGGCATGGATTGGGGTGCAAGGACAGCTGAGGGGATAGGGTGAAGGGTGACTAAACCATACAACATGTCAATCACTGAACTAAATTTTGCAAAAGAGAAAAAAATTCTTTAAGGGTGCCCAGAGTGTGGAGATGGAAAGCAAGCCTCAAATAGTCTCCTGGGAAGAGGGGCCGCACCAACAGTTGTTTTTGTGCCCAGCAGGGTGAGGGGGTTGTCTGCCACCATCCAGAAGCAGGAGATGGAGCAGGGCACGAGTGATTAAGACTGGGGACACCACCTGAGCGTGGTGGTACAAGCCAGTAATCCCAGCACCTGGGAGGCTGAGGCAGGAGGATCACTGAGAGTTTGAGACCAGCCTGGGCTACAAAGTGAGTTCAAGGCCAGTCCAAACTGCACAGGGAGACTCTGTCTAAAAATAAAATAACAAAAAGAGTAGGGACACCAGCAAGACGCATCAGGGAACCAAGGATGGAACCAAGGCTCTATTGGTTCTTCTGTGTCATAGGACACAAGGAGGCAGAGGGAGGAGGGACAGGTAGGTGTTTGGGTCGGGTGGCGGATGGGTGGGGGCCGCTGGAAAGCGAACTCCGGAGGTTCAAGTGTGGCTGCCACCAGGGCTGGGGCAGGTGGCTGCCGCAGGATAGAGATGTGGAGGCCCAGGCAGGTGGGGGCTCCCGATGTGTCCGGAGTGTGGGAGACCTCTGTGCTACCCCAGAAGCTCTGGCCCCTTCTGCATGACTTAGGAAGGTGTAAAATGGGGCAGGCAGAGATGGGTGCGGCGGGCTCAGTGTGATCACTGAGCAGAAGACCAGGGCCTGAGGCCGCGGCTTGGGATCCCGTGGGTGTCAGGAAGTGGGGCCAGGGAGTGTGCGAGGCGGGGCACGGGCCCTCCCCGTCGGCTGTCCCTTGGAGGAAGCGTTAAAAGCAGGGCGACCCGCAAGAGTCCTTACCCAGCTCCCTGCCGAAAGGACGCCCGTCTGGGGGCGGTGCCTCGGAGACCGTCCCAGGTCCGCGCGCCCCAGCGTGACCCGCCCGTGCTCGCTCCGCGCGCCCCAGCGCGCTGCAAGGCCGCCCGGGCGCGACGCGCACCGCCGGCGTCTCCGCGGGTGCGGATGGGTGTGGCGCTGAGGATCGAGCGGGAACCGCCAGGTGGGGCTGCCAGGTCTGCGGGGCCCCTAGGAGAGGACCCGGGCCACGTGTGAGACGGGGGCTGGAGACACCGGAGAAGGGGCTGGGCACGGGCCAATGCGCCCCGGCCTGGGAGACGCGGGGTCGGGGAGTGGAGGCGCCGCCGAGCTCGCGGCCGGCCGCTGGCTGCGCCCTCTGCGCCCCGTGGCCCCTGCGCCCCTCCTGAAAGGGAGTCTGGCCCTCTGCCCGAGCCCTCTCGCGAGCCTCTATCTCTCGCCGGGGCCTTCTGGGATGGGCTGCCATCTCGGGCCCTTAACCTGCGCAGAGCGCTCTCGGGGCGCCGCGGCGGGCGGGGCTGGTGGGAGCTGGAAACGTCCTCCCGCCCTTTCCTGGGGACTGGGAGGGCCCTTGCCAGCCCTGAACTCCAGTGCTCCTCCCGCCCTTTCAGACTCCCAGGAGTCTTGTTTGCTTAAAAAACACTGAAGTTTGAATGAATGCTGGCGCTTAGACCCCCAGGAGGCAGTGGCAGGAACTGGGGCGGGGAGGCGAGAAGGTTGGGCAGCCCCCCCCACCCCCCACCCCCGTAGTGGCCGCTTGCACGCTGAGGACGTGCAAGCCTTGGTCCCGGACTGCAGCCCCAGAACTGCGAGAGGCAGTCACCTGGCCTGCAGGATTTTATGCAGACAGAAAGTACTAAGACCCATGCGTTTTATTTATTTATTTATTTCTATGTGCTTTAAATATGTGTAAATAAAGATGTGCTAAAAATCACGCAGTTTCTTTCTTGTCATGTTTTACAGAGGCATAGTTTCATGTAGTACCAAGCTCCAATCAGGTAAGATACACAGGAGTCTGAGGCAAGAGGATCACATGAGCTTAGGAACTCAAGACAACAGAGTCTCCAAAAAAAAGGGGGGGGGGATAGCTCAGCTGCATAAGTGCCTGCCTGGCAAGCTCAAGGTCCTAATGAATCCCTGGTTAAAATGCTACTACTGAGCCGGGCATGGTGGCGCATGCCTGTAATCCTAGCACTCGGGAGGCTGAGGCAGGAGGATTGTTGTGAGTTCAAGACCAGCCTGAGCTACAAAGTGAGCTTAAGGCCAGCCTGAACTGCATAGTGAGACCCTGTCTCAAAAAGACAAAAAAAAAAAAAAAAAATGCTACTACTACTACTACTACTACTACTACTACTACTACTACTACTACTACTATATCTGGGGCTGGGAATGCAGCTCAGTGGTAGAGCTCTTGCCTTGCATGTACAAGGCCCTGGTTTGTTCCCCAGAACCACATACACACACAAAATAATAAAAATTAAATAAAATTTAAAGAAAGTTTAATGACGTTAACTAATTTTTGCACATATAGACATTCCTGCTAACATGGCCTTTTGGTCAGCAGGCTTAGGGCAACCACCCCTGCCTTAACTGCCTACAACAGCTGTACCTTGTGAATGCCTTGGAACGTAATGTGTGTTCTTGGGACACTCTCTGCTGCTGTGACAGAAAACCTGGAGATCCACGTGAAGGAGGAAATGTTCCTTTTGGCCAGTGGGTTAGCCCATGGTTGGCTGGTCTCTGTCTTGTAGACCTGTGGGGAGTCAGGAAAGTCATGGCAGAGGGCAGGGGAAGGACAGCTGCTCATGATGTGGGGGGAGGCTGGGAACTGTCCCAGCGACAAACTAACCTCAGCTAGGCCCCATCCCTAAATTTCTGTACTTGCCATGACGTCAAGTCACAACTCCAACATCCATTAGTTGGCCCACTAAAAGCCGGCCATCTTCCCAAAGCCCTAGCACGTGGCTTTGGGGACATTTAGACCCACACCCCACAGTTCTCAGGCCCAGCTGCTTTCTGCTCGCCAATGCTGTCTGTCTGGGAGGATCGCCAAGCTGCTGTGTAAACAGTATCTTTTTTAGTGCTAGCAGCGCTCTGTGGTGACAGCATCCGTTCTCCCAACTGATGGACACCTGGGTTGTTTGACTTTTGGGGACTAGGAGTAAAGCCACTGAGATTGCTCTTGTAATTCTTGTGGTGGTGCCATAGCTCAGATCCTGAGTGTGCCCCAAAGGCATGTGTTAACGGGCCAGGGGACCTTGTTGAATGCTTGGGGTCCCAAGGAACATCCTGGAGAGGCAGTGGGACCACCCCCTCCTTTCTCACTTTCTCACTCTGGCTGGCCACCAGTGAGTCCTCCTGCCCCACCATCACACGCTGCTGCACCACCACCCAAAGCAGAGAGGGGCCTGACCATGCCCCGGAGCCGGGACCTCAAGTCCCCGAGAGGGTGATCATCTCGGTGCCAGCTGCGTGACAGAAGGCTGACAGCACATGACAGCACGCTCTTTATTAGTACATAACATGAATACAATGAAAGGCATAGCTCTTGGTACAAAGCACCTGGTATAATAATTCTGTGTAGGGTTCCTCTTTTCATTGCTGCTTTGTAACCATTTATCAGTCTGATCAAATACAGGATGACCACAACTTTTATAAAATAACAGGAAATACAAAAATGCTCAGTAGAATAAGCACTTCTCTGGCAAGTGCAAGGGCCTGAGTTCAATCCCCGGTTTTGCCAAAAAAAAAAAAAAAAAAAAAGACAATTTTATGAAATGTGTTTAATATAAGAATCAGGAGCTGGGGAGAGAGCTCAGCAGTCTAAGCGCCCACCTGGCAGCTCAAGGTCCCGAGTTCTGTCCCTGATCCTGCATACCGTGCTGGTCCCAGAACCCCAGGCACAACCTGCCGGCCCCTGAAATGGGGCATGGTGGCACACACACAATCCCAGCCCTGGGGAGGCTGAGACAAAAGGGTCACTATGAGTCTGAGCTGCATAGTGAGGCTTTGTATGAAACAAATAAATGATTTTAAAAATTAATGTAAGAATCAATTGGCCGAAATGACACCTGCCTGAGTGACACTCAGGGTAATCAGTATGTAAAGACCACTGCTGGATGCTTGGGGTGAATGTTAAATGGCTAAAATACTTTTAAAACTGAAATCAACCTATGCATCATAAAATTCACTCATGTGACCTATACGCTTCAGTGGCCTGGGGCTATTCCGTCTGTGCAAGCTTCACCGCCATCCCATACCAGAGCACTCCCATCACTTTCAAAAGAGCACTGTACCCTTTAGCAATCACATCCGCTTCCCCCCCTCCAGCCCTGGAAGCCATAGATGTTCTTTCTGTTTGTATGCTTAGGCCTCTTCCAGGCATTTCCTATAAATGTTATCAACAACATCTAGTCCTCTGTGACCAGCCTTTTTTTTTTTTTTTTTTTTTTTGCAGAACTGGGGATTGAACTCAGGCCCTTGTGCTTGTCAGGGAAGCACTTATTCTACTGAGCCACCTCCCGGCCCCCAGATGACTGGCCTCTTTTAACTGAGCACAAAGCCAGGTTTGCACATATCACAGTGTGGGGCGCTGCAGAACAGCCCACCGCACAGGCAGGCTGTGCTGCTTGCCCTTCACCTGCTGACAGAACGCTACTCATCTCTCCTCTGCCCGCCATGAGTGGTGCTGCTGTGAGCATCTGTGCACAGCTTTCTGCGTGGACGCACGTCCTTTGAATGCGCTACACTTCCAGCCACATACGAAGGCCCCTCTTCCCCACATCCTCAGCTCTTGCTGCCAGTGTCTGATTTTGCCCTCTCCCAGGAGTGTGCAGTGGTATCTGAGAGTGGTTGGAATTTGCATTTCTCTAGTGTCTAATCATATGTGGATCTCTTCCTGTGCTGTTTGGTCATCTGTAAATCTTCTCTGGACCAATGTTTATTCATATGCTTTGCCCAGCTTCATAGTAAATTGTCTTTTTATATATAAGGGTTCTTTATATATTCTGGTGGTGGACCTTTATCAGATATAAGGTTTGTAATTATTTTCTCCTATTTTCTGAGTTATCTTTTCCCCTCTTGGTGTCCTTAGAAATACAAAAGTTTTTAATTGTGTGGAAGTCAACTTTTACTTTTTTTTCATTTATTACTTGCACTTACGGCATCACGTCTGAGAACACATCAGGCAATCCAAGGCTGCAGAAGTTCTTCTGTGACAGTCAACCTTAATTGCCAACTTGATGGGTGTGGGAGTTTGGGGACCACCTAAGGGATTAGCAAAGCATATTTCTTGGTGTGTCTGGGTGGGCATGAGAGTGTGACCCTGGGAGCTGCGTCTGGCCCCTGGACCCTTCCTCCCTGCTCTGGATCCTGGGTAGCGTGAGCTAAGCAGCCCTGCTCGGCCTCATCCTCCCGCCATGCTATTTCTGCCTTAGAGCCAATTAACCATGGACTGGATACTCTGAAACTCTAAGCCTCATTAAACATTTTCTCCTATAAGTTGTGGATGTCATATATTTGGTCCCAACTTGGGAAAGCTGATAAATACAGTAGCCTGTGTTTTCTTCTAAGAGTTTTATGGCTGTAGCTCTTTACTGCAGTCTTTAAAGTATTTTGAGTTGGTTTTTGTAGCTGGGGTGAGGCCGCCATCCAACTTGTGTCATTTTCATGTAGATATCCAGTAGTCCCAGCATGCTTCGTGACAAACATTCTTCTATCATTAAATTGGCTTGGTCCTCTTGGTGAAAATCACTTGACGAGAACGTCTTAATTTTTCATTGGACTCTGAATTCTGCTGCTTTGATCTACATATGTATTGTTATTCCAAAACTATGCTGTCCGATTACATGAGAGGTATGAATTCCCCGTTTTGTATTCTTCTTAAAGATGGCTCTGGTTATTTTGCTTCTCTTACGTTTTCAAATGGATTTTAGAATCAACTGGCCAATTTCTAAGGGGAACAGCTGTGGCTTTTGCTGGGAATTGCTTTAACTTTGTGGGTCTGTCCAGCTCCTACCTGGCAACGTTATGTCTTTGGCCTATGGCATAGAATATACACTGATTTTTTTCTTTAGTTTTTAAATAATGTTGGGTAGAAAAACACTAGGGAGATAACAAGGTAGAAAGTATTAATTATTGAATCTGTGATATAATTCTGCTATAAAAAATAAGATAAGTATACAGCTACACTCTTCATTCACTGATTAGAGACATCTGCTATAATAATGTCTGTAAGTATAATATCATGTATGCACCTTGTACGACACCAAAACATTACGAAAACATTTTGCAATGTATTAACTTATTGAAAAAAAAGTTGAGTAGTTGTTAGCATGCATAGCTTGTGTATATTTTATTAAACTTATTCTCAAATTGTTCATTTTTGTAAATGAACTCTCCTTGACTTCTTCAGACTGCTCATTGCTACTGTATAGAAATATAATGCATATTTGTGTGGTGACTCCTACCCTGCCGCCTGACTGGCGTCACTTTCCAGTTCTAACAGCCTTGTTGTGGAGTTCTTTCGATTTTCTATGTCCAACACTGTATCACTTGCACGAGGATTTTTTTTTCTACCTAGGAGCCTATTCTTGGTTCTCCTCTGTCCTGAAGACCAGAGCCCCCAGGGGCAATGCTAAGAGCACAAAGCCCTCTTGCTCTTACTTTATCATTAGGTGTGGTGTTAGCAGGTAGGAGAGACTTCTACTTCATTGAGTATTTTTGCAAATCACAAATAAGTGTCAAATTCTGTCAAATACTTTTTATGAATCTATTAAGATGAAGATGTTCTTTTGGTCTTTGGAGACAGGGTCTCACTATGTAGTTCAGGCTGGCCTTGGACTCACTGTGAAGCCCAGGCTGGTCTCACACTCACGAAGATAGTGCTGCTCAACTTCTTGAATGCTGGGATTATAGACGTCCACCATGATGTGTAGCCAATACCTTGCCGAGAACTTTTATACCTATGTTCATAAGGGCTATTTTTCTTTCTTGTGATTATCTGGTTTAGGTGTCAACTTAAAATGGTATAGAATGTTCCTCCTTTTCGGTTTGTTGAAAACTGTGTGAAGGATTTTAGTTAATTCTTCACTAAACACATGGTGGAATGTATCCATGAACCCAAATGGGTTTCATTTGGGGGAAGTTTTTTCTCAATACCATTCATTCGCTTAAAGACCTTTCAAATTTCATGTTTCTTCTAGAATTAGTTTCAGCAGTTTTGTGCCCTTGGGGAAAATGATCAATTTTATATATAAATTATCTCATTTTGTTTGTTTCTTTGTTTTTTGGTACCAGGGATCGAACTCAGGACCCTACACTTGCCACACTGGCACTTATGCAGCTGAGCTACCTTATCTCCCCAAGCCCCTATCTGTCGATCTGTAATTATCCTTTTTTATTTCTCTAAGGTCAGTAGTAGTGGCCACACTTTCACTTCTGATTTCATTCATCTGTTGCTTCTCTGGTTGTTTATGTATATATTATGTGTGTGTTGTTATGCATATATTAATTATGCATGTATTAATTATGCATACATTAATTATGTATATATTAATTATGCATATATTAATTCATGTCACCCTTACAGCAATCTAATTTAAGAATTGTCCTTTTTGGTCATTTTTTAATTTTATCACAGAATCACTTTTTGGTCTCACAATTTTTCTCTGTCATCCGTTGTCTGTTCTCTGTTGGCTTCCACCTCACATTCATTCTTATTGAGCCCCTCATGACCACGTGAAGCTTTGGGGTGTGTATTAGTTACTCTTCCCTTGTTGCTGGAACAAATACCCAATACTCAAAATGTGGGGAGGAAAGGTTTATTTAGCTCACAGTTGCTGGAGGTTTCAAGACACGGGAGAGGCTGGGGCGCTGCCTGTCCAGGATGACCCCTCCACACCTCTGAGAAAGCACGGGCTGCCAGTTCAACCATTTGCACCTCTCCGGCCCCGCCCCTCAGGCCTCTTTGCTGCTTCTCCCGCTGACTCTGCGCCATGACCTGCATGAGGCTTTGGGAGGACAACTAGATACAAAGCACAACAGGATGTATCCAGACATGAACTATAACAATCCTTATCAAAGTATTTCAGATTGCATTGTTGGGCCAGGGAGATGGCTCAGTGGATAAGTGCTTCCCTGGCAAGTACAAGGGCCTGAGTTCAATCCCTGTTCTGCCAGAAAAAAAAAAAAATTGTATTGTTATTCATATGTTGACCCACTGATTACTTAGAATTGTGTTGATTTCTCATTGTTACTGAATTTTCATTTTATTTCACCAGTCTGAGAACATACTCTGGGTGACGGTTATTTATAGGGATTAGTTTGACGAGAACGAGGCTATCCAGGCTGCTGAGGCGGAGCCCTTCCTGGGCGTGTCTGTGAGGGTCTCTCCAGAAGAGATAGTCATGGAAGAGGTGAGGAAGAGCCGTCTGTGCAGAAAGCTCCATCTAGTCCACCCAATAAAACAGAAAGACAGAGAGCAGGATTGTCATTCTCTCTCTCATGACCTGGAACACTCTCCTCTTCTCAGCTCAGATGCTAGAACTCCTGGTTGGGCCTTGCACTTTGAACCTTGTACTTTGGCCTCCTGGGGCTCTCAGGTCCTCAACCTGAGACTAAGCATTGGGTCATCAGCTTGTTTGAGTCTGGGCTTGTCCAGTTTGGACTGAGTGAGACTATTGGCACCTCGGGGTCCTCAGCTTTCAGACAGCCTCCCACAGGACTGCTCCGCCTCCAGATGTGAGAGCCAGTCCCCTACAGACTGCCCATCTCCCCTTCCATCCGCCTCTCTCTCCACTTTGAAGAACATGGCCTAATAGCCGAATATATTTTGCAGGATTTTAGTCCTTTCAAATATATCAATTTTGTTTGTTTGTTTTGTTTTGCAGAACCAGGAATTGAACTCAGGCCCTTGCGCTTGCCAGGCAAGTGCTTATTCTACTGAGCCATCTCCCCAGCTCCTAATATATTGATTCTTGTGTTATGCCCTAACGTGGTCTGTTCTGGAGGTCAATCTGCTTTCAGATGATACTGCCTTGCAAAGTATTTGACCCAGCCCTGTTAAGTACAGTTGGTCAGTGATGTCATTGAAGTTCTCTAATTCCTTGTTGATCCTTTGTTGAGTTTTGTTCTTTGTTGAAAATGGAGTACTGAAATCTCCAACTATGGTTAAATTATCGATTTCTTCTTTCAATTTAGTCATTATTTTCTTTCTATGTTTTGGAAGCTCTGTTTTTAGGTCCAGGTGTGTTTCTAATTGTTATGTCTTCTTTGTAGATTGGCCCTTCCTCGTTATAATTCATTTATCTTTATCTCCAGTAACACTTCTTATTCAGGGTTTGTATTTTGTAATAATATGATAAAGATTCTACCTCTTTCTGTGCTTCTCTTCAACATAGTGTGTCTAAATCCTGCTTTAAAGCCCAATTTTGCCTATGTCTTTCCTTTCAGTTAGTATTTAATGTAGGTTTGCCTGCTATTTTGTATTTGTTTTCTATGTGTCTTATATATTTTATCCCTCTATTCCTCCAGATTGCCTTTTTTTTTTTTTAAACTTTCTGCAAAGCTTTATTCCAGAGGGGCTCAGTCCTTGGCAGCCGCCTTCCTCAAGGTGGCCAGCAAGTTGCTCAGCTACTCACACTTCGACTTGGCATGGATGTGCGTCTCTATCTTTTTCGTGATGAATTTGAGGGCGCATTTGTCCTTGGAGACCTTGAGCAGCTCCATGGAGCACCGCTCACAGGGGCCGAAGCTGCACACCTCCGGAATCACGTCCCACACGAACTTGGTGTGTCTGGTGAGCCTGCGACGGCGGCTGTGCCTTGGTTTGCTCACTTCTTAGTCACCTTGCAGCACCTGTTGAAGCCCACAGCCATGGGATAGCGGAGAGCCGTGGCTACTCTTCTTTGATGGTTGCTGTGGTGACTGCCTTTCTTGTTATTAAATAGATATTGTAGTGTACCATAAATATATATATGTATACTCATATACTTATTTTCTATATCTATACTTATTTTTAATTGATCTACTTATTATTTAAAGACACAGGATCTCTCTCCTATGTTGCCCAGGCCAGGCCCGACTCCTGAGCCCAAGGGATCTCTCTGTCTCAGCCTTCAGAAAAGCTAGAGCCACAAGTACTGCATTTGATTGTGGTAAAAATATGTAAGATTAAATTCATTACTACAACCACTTTAAGTGTAAAATTTAGTAGCACTGAGTATATTTACAGTGCTGTATGAACATTACATCATCCATGCAGAACTGTTCCATCATCCCAAACTGTACCCACTAAGGAACAACTTCTGTCCCTGCCTCTTCCACCCTGACTGCTTCTGAATTTGCCAACCCAGAGACTCATCTAATGGAACCAACAGCCATGGACTTTCATGCCTGGATCACTTCACCAAGCACAGAGTTTCCAAGACTCTCCCACCTGTCAGTGCATCACAGCTTCACTCTTTCATGGCTGAAGAACATTCCACTTGCATGGTGGGCCATTTTGTTTAAGTAAGTTTTTTGGAGGGCACTGGGGATTGAACTTGGGACCTTGTGCTTGCTAGGCAGGCACTTATGCCACTGAGCTATATCCCTGGCACATTTTATTTATCCATTTTTCTGCTGATGGACATGAAATTTGTTTCTGCATTTTGGCCACTGTGAATAATCCTGTTATGGATGCTGGCGTGTAGCCATCTGTGCCAACCCTTATTTCCAGTTCTTTACCGGGTATCTACGTATGTCAGTTTGGAACTGCTGAATCATACTGAAGATTCTATATGTCACTTTTTCCTTTTGGTGCTAGGATTAAACCCAGGACCACGAGCATGCTAGGCAAGTGTTTTTACCACTGAGCTACATCCCCAGCTCATTTTACTTTTTGAGCAACCACTGAAATGTTTCCCATAGTAGCTGTACCACTTCACATTCCCACTAGGAAGTCAGAGGAATTCAGCTTCTCCATATTTTTACCAATATTTGTTGCTTCCTTAAGAAAAATAGTAAAATATCTCATTGTGTTTTTTGCTATTTATTTCCCCAGTGACTCATGATGTGCACTTTTATGTGCTGATAGATCATTTAAATATCTTTTGTGGAGAAATATCTACTGAAGTTCTTTATCCTTTTTTCTTTTTGGTCTTTTTGAGACAGGGTCATGCTCCATAGTACAGCCTGGCCTTGAGCTCACTTTGCAGACAGGCTGGTCTCCAACTCATGACAAGCGTCCTGCAGCAGTCTTCTTAGTGTCTGTGCTATAGTTTTAGCTTTTAAGCTTAGGTCTTTGACCTATTTTCAGTTAATTTGTGCATATGATGTAAAGTGAGAGTCCAACTCCATTCTTTTGGATATAGATATCCAGTTTCCCTCACACCATTTGTTTTTGATTTTTTTTTTTTTTTGGCGGAACCAGGGATTGAACACAGTCCCTTGTGCTTGCTAGGGAGGCACTTATTTTACTGAGCCATCTCCCTAGGCCCTTCCTAGCACTATTTGTTAGAAAGACTTTGTTTCCTTCACTGAAAGGTCTTGGCCTCTTTGTCACAAATCACTTAACCATATATGTGGAAGTTTATTTCTGGGTTCTGTTTATCCCATTAATCTATATGACTGTCTCAATCCGAGTACTACCCTTCGTAATAATTTTTTTCTTTGTCCGTACGTAGGGAATGCAGCCGCAGCTTCTTTCTACTTTTGTTTTGAGACAAGTCTCACTAAGTTTCCCAGGCTGGCCTTGAATTTGCTGTCCTTCCGTTCAGCCTCCCGAGGAGCCAGGGTTAGAGATGTGCGCCGTCACACCTGGCTATGTATGCTTTGCAGCTGGGAAATGTGACTCGTCCAATTTTATTTTTTAATTTTAAAAACTATTTTGACTGTTGGATCCCTTGCAATTCCATGTGAATTCAAGGATTGGCTTTTCAGTTCTGTTAAAAAAAAAAAAAAAGTGTTGGTATTTGATAGAGATAATTGAATTTATAAAACACTTTTTTTTTTTTTTTTTTTTTTTTTTTTGCGGAACTGGGGATTTAACTCAGGCTTTTGCGCTTGCCAGGAAAGCACTTATTCCACTGAGCCATCTCCTTGGCCCTTACAAAATACTTTGGGTAGTACTGACTTTTTTTTTTTTTAAACCAGGAATCAAACTAAGGACCTTGCGTTTGCCAGCTGGGCACTTGTGGTATTGACATTTTAACAATATTTCATCTTCCTATATCTAAACATGGGTATCACGGTTTTTTGGGGGCGGTTGGGAGAGGCTGGGGGAAGGATCCACAGGGTATTCAGAGTCACACTACTAGACCAGACTTGCAGCGAGCCACCTGTTTACAGCCTCCTAAGAGCTGGGACTACAGGTGCATGCCACCACGCCCAGTCTCAATTGCCCTCTCAGCTTGCCTGGGGGAGCAGGCAGCTTGGCAGGCCCACCGATCAATGGCTCCTGAGCCTGCTTACAGGTGCTTCACTCCTGGGAGCTATTTGGCTGGCCCTGGTATCGTGTTAATAATTCCCTTAGTTATTGTGGGCTGATCAGGCCTGTAATCTCCCAAGAAGTGGACAGCGAAGGCTTAAATGAGATAAATGGTGTGATTTCAAGGGCCAGGAGGAACAAAACCCCTCTCACAGAGATCTGAGGTTTTCTGGGGTTTTAAAATAAGAACTAAAAAAAAAAAAGAGAGAACTTCTCTGGGTGACCCATATTTATTAACTTTTCAAACAAAGGAGGGAAATACTGAAGAAAATGCAGGAATCTGGGCGGGACCTGGGAGGCCCTCCTCCACTAACACAAATCTTACATTGTGCTAATGGAGATTACCTCCTGGAAGGCCTTCTCCACAGTGGTGCCTGCAGCTGCAGTCTTCATCTAGCTAACTGAGGCTGGAGCCAGGTGTCCCCAGCTGCGGCCTTGTCTTGCCCTTGGAGGCCTCGTGGCTTCCCCTGGCCTCAGAGGGACCAGTGACCTGCAGGTGAACAAGGAGAGCTGACCGGTTCACTTGGTCCTGCTCAGAGCTGCTTCACAGTGGTCCCTATCACATGGAATTTTTATCTCTATTTATTTATTTTTGCATTTAGTACAGGGTCTATGGGTCTCACTACACAGGTCAGATTCATAGTGATTCTCCTGTTTTCAGCCTCCCAAGCGCTGGGATTACAGGCGTGTGCCACCATGCCCAGTCTCAATCCAGATCTCAGTGAACTCCAGGGGCAGGGCCGGCATAACACACCGGAGATCAAACCCCATGTCTTTAATTTCTTGCAGCATTTTTTTTTTTTTTTTTTTCAGAACCGGGGATTGAACTCAGATGCTTGTGCTTGCCAGGGAAGCTCTTATTCCACTGAGCCATCTCCCTGGCCCCATCTTTCAGCAATTTTTATAGGTTGGTTTTTTTTGGCATGTGAGTTCTTTACCTCTTCATTAGGTTTATTTTTAAGCATTTAATTATTTTAGATGATGTTGTAGATAGATGCTAGGGTTTATTTATTTTATTTTTTATTTTTTTGCCTTTTTGAGACAGGGTCTCACTATGCAGTTCAGGCTGGCCTTAAACTCACTTTATAGCTCAGGCTGGTCTTGAACTCACAACAATCCTCCTGCCTCAGCCTCCCGAGTGCTGGGATTACAGGCCTGCGCCACCACACCCGGCTGGATGCTAGGGTTTATATCTGGATAGCCACACTCTGAGGTGGTCTTGGGGAAGGTGAAAGGATTAATGGGTCCACAGCTTGCGTGGTGTTGGGAGACAGTCTGCCCCTGGGGTGCTTTCTGGGTGCTTGGGCCAGGACACTTTCCCTCTCCACCTGGCTCACCTTGCACTCAGCTTTCCAGCACCATGACTGTGCAGTTCTCCATGACAGGGCCCTCCACCCCCACCAACCGCAGAAAGGCTGGAGCTTCTGAAGCACGAGCCAAATTAAATTCCCCTTTAAGTTGAAGGTGAGGGGAATTTTGTCCCAGAGGTGAGGAAAGTGACTAAGACAACTAGTGGCTGACATTGTGTCAACCCTCCAGCTGGTGAGGGTCCCCAGGGTGACTCAGCACAAAGAGACCACACACGGGGGCTGAGGGGGGAGCGGACGCTCCACTCAGTTGGAGGAGCTTCAGTCTCCGCGTTCGTTCGCCGCGGCCTTCATCGCCCGCTTGTGGCACAGACTCCTCAGTCTTCCGTTGCAGACCCATTAGCTGATGGATAGAGACTTGCACGGAGCATGGCAGTGAGCTGCAGACCTGGGGACGGAATTCCCACTCTGGGGTGTGCGTACGCCCTCTGCACGTCCCTCATCGGACTGCAGCTGACTGTCGTAGCCAGTCTTGCAATTCCTTATACATTGTATGTCTTGTGTTAATATCTGTTCCTTATATTATATCTGTTCCTCTAAGTAAAACCCTGACCAATACAGCAATGGAATTACTTTCTTAACTCCGTTTTCACTCCTGAATTATTTTTTTACCTATGTACTTGTCATACCTAACATTTCTATTACACTTGTTCATTACTATCTCCTTGATGAGAACAGGCCTCCTATAGAAACTACAGCTTTGATTTGCTCAGCATGGCAGCCTAGGATCTTCTAACACTGTCAGGCATATGTCAAAGTATGTCATTGTCGGCTGCACCACTGAGTGAAGGAGCTTACTCACATTTGCATTATGTAGCTTAGATTGTTGGATTTTTATTTATTTATTTATCTATCTATTTTTTGTGATACCAAGGATTGAACTCGACCTTGTGCTTGCCAGGCACGTGCTTATTCTATTGAGCTATCTCCCCAGCCTGGGTTTTTATTTATGTCATTGTTTTTGTTTTGTTTTATTGTCTTTTGTCACCCACAACAAAGAATGCTGTGCATGTCAAACTTCTCAACTGAGATCACAGGTCAATGTTCACTTGTCTTTCTACTGCATTTGCAGCTGGCAGCCTGCTTCCCACCATGGGTATAATGATTCACATTTTGCCACCAGCAGTGAAGTTCTCCAAGGGACCCCAGGGAGCCCTAGGTGTTGTGGTTTAGATAAAGAATGTCCCTGAAGGCCTCAAGGGCTCATAGGTGGGGTTTTTGGAAGGCGACTGAATACACTTGAGGGGCAATTAACAGGTGGGGCGTGGAGAGAGGGGCAGCTGTGGGAGGGCATGGGACCTAGGGGGTTCTTCTCCTGGGTGGCTGCCTCTTCCCTCTCTGTTCCCGGGGTACCATCACGTGAGCAGCTCTCCTCTGCTGTGCCCTCTGGGGGCTGTTTCTGCCCTGGACCCACTGGTTAAGGTAGAACCATGAGCCAAAGTAACCCTCTCCTTAAGCAGCAGAGGTTGGGGATTGAGTCCTAGTGACCCAATCAACATCCTGTAATCTGTAGCTTGAGGCCTGAGGCCTGCAGCCTATGGGTAGGGGCCTGAGGGTCCCTTTTACTGGCTTTTCTTTTTCTTTCTTTTGTCTTTTTTTTTGTATTTAGTACAGGGCCTACAGAGTCTCACTACACAGATCAGACTTGTAGTGATCCTTTTGATTTCAGTCTTCCAAGACCTGGGATTATAGGCACGCACCACCAGGCCCAGACCCTGGGGCAAGGCCAGCATGGCAAGCCCAGGACTGAACCCTGGCTCCGGTGTCTGTAAGCAGACACCTTAACCCGCTGCGCTATCTGGCCAGCCTTGCAGTGGCTTTACTGACCTTAAGGAAGGGGAATGTCTGCTCCCACAGCCAGCCATTCATCTTTGTTCCTGTGAGTTGCTTATTGATGCCCTTTTACCATTTCTTTCCCAATCTCTTGTCAATTTCCAAGAGGCTTTGGTATAGTATGGACATTCATTGTTTGTCTGTTGGCTGTTTTGCCAGTATTTATTTGTCCCAATTTATTGCCTTTATATTGCATTTGTTTAGGGTATCTTTTCCCACAAGGGTCTGACACTGTGAGAGTCAACCGTAGGTCCCTTTGCCCCAGCCACAGCCCCGGTGCCTGGCCACATGCACCTTTCCTCTGGATGCCCAGGGCACCAGATTCCAGTTCTTCTCCACATTAACAGCATGTGTGCTGATCTCGATTTTTCTGTTCCTTTGATTTCTGTATCTCATTGCTCAATCAGTCTTGTTTCACCATTTACATGTGACATAAATTTGTTCTTACAGACAGTATCCAGTTGTGCCAGCACTATTTATTTATTTATTTAGGTTCCAGGGAACAAACTCAGGACCTTGTGCTTGAAAGACAGGCACTTATGCCTCTGAGCTGTCTCTCAGGCCCTGGCATTATTTATTAAATAACCTCTCCTGTTCTGTTATAAGCAAATCTCTGGCCCCATGAACCCGTGCCTAGAATTGCTGCTCTGGTCCACTGTGAACTGCTCCAAGGGTGAAATGAGATCTGACTGTAGTATTTAGAGGAGGAACCTCGGGGATCAGGAGGAGGCAGAACCCATGATTGAATTCTGGTAGCTTTATAAGGAGAGATCAGGGTGGTACACACGAGTGTGCAACTAGCCTTGGACCAGGCTTCCAGAAAGAGGAACACATTTTAAGACCGGATATATAAGCCAGGCCTGGTAGCACATTCTGTTAATCTCAGCACTGGGGGAGGCTGAGGCAGGATTCCCACTTTGAGCTCAACCCAGGTACTTTAGCAAGACCTTGACTCAAAATAAAAAACAGGTTAGTCATTCAGTGCAAAGCCCAAGTTCATCCTTAGTACGGCCAAAATCTGTCCATCACAAAGTGGACACAACGCCTTGCCTTTCACAGAAACTCCCATGGCCAGCACTGCAAGAGCAGACTGGAGGAAGCTGAGACACCATACGGCGTGACATTCGTCCAGAGTGGCTGCAATGAACACCCGCTCCCCATCCAGGGGACAGATTCAACAGAGTGCCTGCTTGTGCATTTAGTGAGAACAAGGAAATTGCTGGCACTGGGCCACAGCATCGTGGCAGGGATCTGGATGTGCCTTTCTGCTGTTCCCCAGGTCTTTTCCTCTCGGTCCCAGGACGGCTGCAGCAGCTCTACACACCAGTGTTGCCCAGCACCGGCAGCACACACAGGTGTGTCACACTCGCCCACTGCCCCAGTGCAGAAGCAACACTCTCCGAGGCAGACCCAGGCACTCCCCTATGTGCACCCTGCCTCTTGCTCCGCAGCCTGGAATTAGTTGTGTCCCCACACCTAGTTGGGCCTGTTCCCTGAGGCCACAAGCTATCTCCATGGCTGTGCTGAAGGAACTGGAGCGAAGCACACCACGGGGAAGCAGGCAGTGGGGGTGGAGACAGATATGAGGGCAGGTAAGCCAAGCCTTGCTCTCTGGCTGACGGACCCCTGAGAGCAGGTCCCGCTGAGACATGGAGATGGCTCCCCCTCCCTCCTCTGTGCTTCATCCATCCAGGGACCCCAGAGGTAGGGGTGTGTGAAGTGGAGGGCAGGGGTGACCCTCAGCCCTGAGGGGAAATGGCTCCACGTCCACCTAAGTTTTGAAAGGTCATGGGGATTTGTGTTCTTCTGATGCGGAGCATTAGGGAGGCCTGCAGGGAGCTACCCTCCCCTGCCCTAGCTGTCCAAAGTGACAGTGGGCAGACAGCCCAGCTCCCTGGGACTTGGCCTGCAGCAGCCAAAGACATTCATAGCAAAAAATCCTCCCTGCTCCTGGGCTGGACAGATAGGCAGCACATAGCAGACCCAGGAAGCCCAGCTCCTGGCTATAGCTGACTTGTGACTTCTGCTTGCTGGCAGAGAAAAAGCTGGTGTCACGCCGGACTTGTAGAACCTGCATGTCCCGTGTCCTGTAGTGGATGCCACTGTGTCCTTGGTTCTTGGGCCAGCTCTGAATTTCTTCCTCAACTGACAGCAAATGTGCCAGTTCTTAGGGTCCTGCTGGTGGCTGGAAGCTGTGTGTGCTGCTGAACCCCGAGCCTTTGCACTGAGCAACATTCCTAGCATTGTTCTTTTTTGTTGCTTATTTTTTATTTTGAGACTAGGTCTTAACAAGTTGCCAAACTGCCCAGGCTGGGCTCACACTTACACTCCTCTTGCCTTGGCCTCTCAGAGTGCTCAGACTATAGGTGTGTGCACTGCTCGGCCCAGCTGAGGCTGGAAGCACCAACTGCTCAGGAAACTAGCGACCGCACGCAGACATCTAAAGAAAGAGCACCTGGGAGCTCCACAGTCGATGCTCCTGGAGGCCAAGGGGCCCCAGGGCCTCTGACCGGGCCCTGGATAGCAGAGCATGGGAAGAGCAAAGAGGTACAAGCCGTCCTCCCGACAAGGCTTAGCACAGCACAGTGCCAGACTCTCACGCGTCCCCTGGCTCCTCCCTTCAGGCCGGGAGACATCCGCATGCTGTGCCCCCATCCCAGGCACCGACGCAGGCCCGGCGCAGCCTTGTCCCAAGCCCACCTCGCCCACTGGACACTCCCTCTTCTCTGCCACATTCGTCGGGAACCTGCGGCCTCCTGGCTTTCTCCCACAAAGACAGTAAAAGAGAATAGCCAATATAGTAAAACTGCCCCATCTCAAAATAAATAAACAACCAAACAATATCAACAATGTAAGTATTGCCATTTGTAACTTACACTCTTCAAAAATGTTTTTTAAAGGCTTCGACTTCTGTCAGGCTTATAAAAACTTTCCTCATCCGGAGAGTATTAAATGGTCTCATGCTTTCTTGCAGTTATTTCTCTGACCATATGGAATTCATTTCCCAGTGAGCACTGGATGCAGGGGCAATGGCAGGTTTTTCTGTGGGCAGCTGCCCAGTTTTTCTCTTCTTTTTTTAAAAAATGTATTTGGTACATGCAGCCTGGACTCACAGTGATCCTCCTGTTTTCAGTCTCCCCAGCACTGGGATCACAGGCGTGTGCCACTGTGCTTGACTAAGCAGGCACTTAGTCAGCTGAGCTATTGTGCTGGCCCTAGCTGCCCAGTTTCTCTAGTACCTTTTTGTTTTTTTGTATTTTAGGGATCGGTGTTCAGGGTCTCACTACTAGATCGGACTCATAGTGATTCTCCTGTTTACAGCCTCCCAAGAGCTGGGATTGCAGGCATGCACCACATGCCCAGGCTCAGTTGCCATCCCATCATGCCTGGGGGCGGGGCTGGCACGGCATCTCTAGCATCTTTGATTCAGTCATGCCCAACTCTGCATCAATTTAAATGCCCTCATAGTCACACATGAAGTAGCCACCTAAGACCTCCAACTCCTGTGCTGTGTGTGAACAGCCTGTGACAAAATGTTCTGCTGGGTCCTGCAGCAAATGCAGCTCCCTAGCAGTACTGGAGTCTTTTTTTTTTTTTCTTTTCCTTTTCAGAATTCACTTTTTTATTTTTTTATTTTTTTATTACAGTAAGAGTTCTGGAACATACAATTTACTAAACCATTTAAAATAACCAGTTTGGGGCAATAAAGACTGGATCTATTGCCAATGTCTCCCTCCTGAGCTTTGTTATTTTCCCAAACTGAAACTGCCCTCAGAGAGCAGATTCTATTTCCTCCCCCAGCCTTTTCTAGCTCAGGTCTTGTGAGGGCCTCCTGCAAGTGTGGTTATGCTGTGGTTGCCTTTGTATGACCAGCTTATTTCATTCAGCACAGTGTCTTTGTCAAGGTTCATTCATGCCGTAGCAAGGTCAGAATTTCTATCCATCTTAATAGCAGACACAAGCTCTCTCTCTCTCTCTCTCTCTCTCTCTCTCTCTCTCTCTCTCTCTCTCTCTCTCTCTCTGAGCTTATCCCTTCATCTATAGACATTGTGGTTGCTGGCACCTTTCGGCAATTTTGAGTATTGCAGCTATGAACATGAGTGCACAAGTATCTGTTCCTGCCCCTATTTTAAATTCTTTTAGGTATATACCCAGAAGTAGAGTTGTTGGATGTTTTGAGAAGCTGTCACACTGCTTTCCATAATGACTGATCTATATGACAGTCCCATCACTGCGCACATGGGACGGTTCCTATTTTTCCACGGTGCTGCTTCACTTGCTGGGTTTGGGAGGTGGCCATCTTAAGGGATGTAGGGTGGCATCTCCTCTGGATTTAATTGGCAGCTTTCCAGTAATGAGTGCAGTTCAGAATTACTCACGCATTTCCAAAACCATTCTGAAGCACTTGCCCAGGGTTGCATTCCACATATGGAGCAATTCGGGAGAACTGGGGCCATGTCCCTTTCTGGTTTTTCTTTCCCAGTTCCCTAGTCTTTTGGCCTGGACCAAGGTGGCCTCTGTCCTTCTCTGTGGGCCCTGCTCCTTGAGGACTAACACCCAACTACTGACACCCACACCTGCTCCCCTGGCTTAGGTCTTGGAGGCTAGTGAGAGGGCACAACTGGCTGGACATCCAGGCAGAACCCGGGCACCATCTCTGCTCCCATTTCCTTGGAGGAAGTCAGAGTCCTGGCAGAAAGAAGTCACACAGAAAACGTGGTCCAAGGAAAGTCATTTACAAAGCTAGGAGGGCAAGGGGTAGGAACAGCCAAGAGGAGGGCCAAGCTCCGTGTAAGGGGCTGCAGGAGCCTGAGGCCCACTTGAGCAGGTAAGAGTGGGCAGATGGGCAGGCGTGGGGCCTCACTAAGAGGCGACCCTAGCAGAAACTGGGAAATTCCAAGTTTACCAGGATGCAATCAAGGGCAGCATCTACAATCAGTGAACCAGAGGGTAGGTGGTCCAAGTACCCAGAGCCCCCACCCCAACAGGTTCCTGCTGCATCTGCCCTCTGACCCACATGTTCTGGCCTGTCCCTGGCTGGACCCCCGGCACTCCCCTCGGAGTCC
Organism: Ctenomys sociabilis; assembly: GCA_004027165.1. NCBI lineage: Eukaryota > Metazoa > Chordata > Mammalia > Rodentia > Ctenomyidae > Ctenomys > Ctenomys sociabilis. The sequence goes on along the minus strand of PVKA01006691.1, from coordinate 29,118 downwards.
TTCCAGCTACCCACGTCGACGCCACAGCCTGAAAAGTCTCTACCTGAGCGGGTCTGGCCGGCACTAACCCCTGGCGCCACGTTGTCCTTATGAAGGAGCCCAATCGCCTTATCCCTGACCCCAACAACCAGACTCCCCTTGTCCTTCCCGGACGCCCCGGCGGCTCCCTCTGCCCTCCTATGCATTCGACCCTACCCCCAGCCTTTCGCTCCCCACCAGAGCCACCTGGAAAGCAGGAAGCGGGGACCGGACCGCCCCGCCCCGCCCCGCCCCACTCCGGATACCGGCGCTGCACCTGGCGAGGCCCCCGCCCGCCCGCCCGCCGCGAAGTCCCGGCAGCATGGCCTTCAGCAGGCCCGGCGCGCGGGGCGCCCAGGTAGGAGGCTCGCGCGAGCCGACTCAAGGGGCCCAGGGGACCTCGTGCGGGCCCCGCCCGGCAGGTGGCGCCGTGGTCTCGCCGGCCGCGGGGCAAAGGTTGGGCCCGGGACGTGGCCCGAGCCGGGGCTCCCAGAGAGAGGTGACGCGCTAACTCCCGGCGCGGCTCCGGGGCCAGCGCAGGGCCGCGGGTGCAAGCCCGCGGTCGGGCGGAACCGGGCGCCCGCAGCGCAGCGCCCCTGGGGGGAGGGGCGGGGCGGCGGGGGGCGCTCACCTGGCGGGGTCGGGCAGGCCCGGGGCGGGCCCGGGGGCGGGGCGGGGCGGGCCCGGGGGGCGGGGCGGGGCGGGGCGGGGCGCCCGCAGACGTCAGGACCCGCGAGGCAGCCGGCCGCCGCTGTGCCGTGCGCTCGGCCGGGCCCCGAGCGTGCGGGCCGCGCCGGGCAGGTCCTAGGCGGCAGCCCCGCCCCGCGCGGCCAGCCGGGCGGGCGGCTGGCGGGGTCGCCGGGCGGGGCCGGGCTGGACCGAGCCGCGCCGGGACCAGGACCGGGGCCGGGCCGAGCAGCAGGTAAGACGCACGGGGCCTCCTTGGCGGCACCTGCGCGTCCTAGGGCGGCACCAGAGCGACTGGGGCGCGGGGCCGGGACAAAGGCGCGGGCGGGTCCGGGCACCTTGTCAGGCCGGTCCCCGCGGAGGCGGTGAGCGCTGCACCGGGCCGGGAGGGGCCAGGAGGGGCCGGGAGCGAGTCTACGCGGCCTGGCAGGGAGCGCGTCTACGCGGCCTGCGGAGGGGCAGGCCCAGCGTCCGTCCCCAGCCCGCGGTGATTCAAGCGGCGCCTCCCTCCGGCGGCCCGGCCTCCTCCTCCTCTCCTTATTCCCTGCGCCGCCGCGGCCCGGCCTCCTCTCCCCGTCCCTGGCCTCGTTCCGCCGCTCCCGCCCTCCGCCCTGCCCTCCCATCCCCACCTCCTCCCGCCTCACCTCTGGGCAGTGGCCCTGCCGCCGCGGAAGGGACCAGTTTGGGGTGTTTATTGATCCCTCTCCTAGCAACGGCGGCCCGGCCAGCCCGGCCCACACAGGCGCAGGTTGTGGAGAGGGTGGTCCATGCTCTGGGCCTGGTCGGGTGACTTGGCCCGGCTCAGTCGCATGGCTTCCCTCTGCCATGGAACAAGGCTGCGGCCTTCTTTGGGCGCGTCCCAGATTGGTGAGGCCTGGCCGGAGGCTTCCCGGAACTTGCTTCCTCCCCAGCAGGATTAGGGGTTCCCAGGAGGTGCGGCTGTGGTGGCACTGGCATCTCTGTGATGTGGGAGCTGCAGGGGCACCAATGCCTTCTCTCTAGACACCACTGCTCCCCTCTTTCGAGGCTGGCACCAGCAGAAGGATGGGGCCACCATGAGGGCTCCGTTGGTTGGGCTTACCCCTGGTGCAGGTTTCCCTACATCTTGATGGTGTGTTAGGTGTGCCAGGTGTGTAGGGGGATACTCATGTAGTATCACAGAGGGGTGGAGCCTGGCAATGGTCTACGGCCTGCCCACTACAGGGGAACTGAGGCTTGACCATAGACACTGGAGGAGGCCTGCTCCAAGGGCAGAATGGCTGGGGTGACCCTGGATATAGGATCCTGTGTGGATGCTCCTCTTTCCTGCTCCTCTGACCCAAGTATCCAAGTCCAGGCCATCTTGTGCTGTGGCGTTTTCTTCCCTCTTGCACTGCTCACTTGGTCTCACCCAAGCTCCTCTCCCCCATTCCCTCCAGCTGTCCTTTGTGCAGCAAGTGCTACCCTCTGCAGAGATCCAGGAGCCCCAGGCCGGCTCATATGAGGGCATGGGATTTGTGTGCCAGCTCAGCCCCTACCCAGCCTGCACTCAGGATAGACGCTGCCTCCTTTCTGAACAGGCCCTGCAGTATCCCTATGCACTGAGGCCTATGGTGATGGTGCAGTCCTGGCTCCAGGAGCCTTCTTCTTACCCCAGGACCCTCAGGGACTTGGGAGACTGAGTCCCTCTGCTGTGCCACATCTTCACACTGGCTGGTTCCTGCAGGTGGAGTGCTGCCCCCACCTGCTGGGCTGAGGCTCACCACCCTTGGTGCAGGACCTCTATATCCTGGCCACAGCCACCTCAGCTCAGGCCACTCCAGCTCATGGTGTACAGGACATGTGTCATAGTGTGTGTTGGTCTGTGCAAGTGCTCTGGGTGTGCACCCAGTGCGAAGAGTGCCTCAGGCCACCAGGGCCTGGTCTCAGGGTGACTTTGGTCCTGGCTGTCACTCAGGCCCACAGTGTCCCTCTTGCTATCATGGTGCTCCCTGCCTGGCCTATTACGTCAGCCCATCAGAACTCTTTACCAGTGCCCCTCTTCTGGGCACTGCATGGGATGCCTGATGCCTAAACTGTTGATAACTTGCTTGTGTCCAGCAAGGGATGTGCTGCCTCCTCCCAGTGGTGGGCACAATGATGGCTTAGAACCCCACTCCACCCATGTCCCTGCAGCCTTTCACTCCAGAATGCTTGTTTGTGTTTGGTCTCAGTGTCCTTCTGGGGGAATTGGGCCTTCTGGGTCAGGTTTTGAGTGCTGGTGGATCCACTGATGGTAGACCACTTGGACACATTTTTCTACACACAGGCAGTATGGCTGGTGTCCATTGAGCCTTGAGCTTGGTACCTAAAGAAGAAGGGACTAAGTATGGTGGGACCTAGAAGACAAGACCACTGGGTGAACGGTCCACAGGGGTGATTGGTCGGGAAGACAGGCCATACAGGACAGACCTGACACTTGAGACCTGGGCTGCGTTCAGGGAAGGATAGGCAGCTTAGTGTATAGACTCAGGTACCCTGGAGCCCCAGCTGCACACAAAACAGCAGTTCCAGAGGAGGCTGGCCACAGCCTCAGAGGGTAGGTCTGTGCTGGGCTTTGAGTGGTCTAGGGGTGGTCCAGCCTGGGGAGCCCCACTCTGATGACTGCTTCCCTCTAGGGCCAGACGTGCCTCACCAGTGCCAACATGAGTGTCACCTCCTGGTTCCTGGTGAGCAGCAGCGGCACTCGCCACCGGCTCCCACGAGAGCTCATCTTTGTGGGGCGTGATGAGTGTGAGCTCATGCTGCAGGTGAGTGGCTCCTTGGACTGGGAAAAGACAAAGCTTGGGGCTAAGTTGGTGCCCCCACCTGCTGCAGGGCTCCAGGCCCAGGCATTTCCACCTGGGTTCTCTTCCCATGGATGAGCCCCATGGTCTCTGTGACATGGGTAGAAGTGTGCCTGTGCTCTGGACAAGCCTGGGCCCAATCAGACCTTGGCTCCCCTATGCAGCCCTTGCTGTCCATGCAGACCCTGGGGTACAAGAGACTCCCATGAGGCAGCCCTACTTAGGCTAGGGTCGGTGGTACCACAATGTACTTACCCTAGTATCAAGTATGAGGCCACCTCTGCCCACGGCCCCTCTGTTATGTTGATATTCTGCCTGGCTCTGTGTAGTTCAATCCTCTTAAAATCATGTAAGTACTTGAACTTAGTCCCCAGAGGGCAGTGTGAGAGGTGACACCCCAGGGGGCGATTAGGGAATGAGAGTCCTCATGCATGGGATTGGGGCCTTAGGAGCAAGGCTAGAGGGAGCTTGTCCCATCCCTTACACAGCTAAAGACTCATCTGAAGCAGAGACAGAATCTCTATCTTGGGTTCCTTGGTGTGGCCTTCTGGCCCAGTACTTGCTTGGACATTCTCTAGTCAAAGGGGTTTTGTCCTAGCAGCTGATGAGCCAGGCTCCACGCTGCAGCTCCTCGCCCAAAGTTTCCCGATGTTCCTGGATCCAGACCCAGCTGCTCTGCCCAGTTGCTGGGGTGTTCATACTCTGAGGTTCCTTTGACTCAGAGCTCTCTGCCTCTATCTTATTCTCTGTACTTCTGGGGAACACAGAGAGGTGGCCTGTGCATGAGCTGCAGGTATGTCCTGTGACAGACTTTGCTGGCCACGTGGTTCCACGGCTGCTTCTGGCCTCATGCCTCTAGTATGAGGGTGCCATAGATCACATGCTAGAGCCAATGAGGCAGGCAGGTCATGCTTCTTTAGGGCTGCTAAGTATTTTCCTGTGACTTTTACAGGACACAGAGTGGTCTCGATTTTTATTATTTAAAAGCATAAAGATAGTAAACAGGCTCTGTCCTCAGCCTGTGGCTAGGTCTGCCAGATTGCTCCAGGGTGTGGCCCCATACACATGATGTTGGTGCTGGGGCATGCAGTGCTCTTAGGTTCACCAGGAAGGCCTCTTGGAGGAGATAACACCTTAGGGCCTATCGTAGTTACTTTTCTCATTGCTGGGATAAACATCCAACAATCACAAGTTAAAGGAGGAAATGTTTATTTATTTAGCTCACAGTTTATAGAGGTTTTAGTCCATAGTTGATTGGGCCTAAAACAGGGCAGCATGGCCCAGGGGGATCACAGAGGAGAAACAGTCCATGGAAGGGCAGGTAGGAGGCAGGGAATAGCAACAGTAACAAGCTGGTCTTCTTTCTGTCCCTTGTATTCCATCCAGGCTGCAAGCCTATTGCTTGGAGCTGCTCTTGCCTAGGGTGGGGTTTCCAGTATCCATACCCTCAATCCCAGGTCACATCCTTAATCCATATTCACAATCCCTAATGCAGCCACCTTAGAAACTCCCCACCTATGAACACATGAGACCTGAGGGATTTCCAGATACTAGGGCTTTAGAGAAGAGCTGAGGAGAGCCTAGAGTGCTGGAGCTCCTCCCCCGTGTGCCTGACTCTGTGATCCCGGTGTCCACGTGGTCTGGGGACTTGTCCTCGTCTCTGACCCCATTGGTGGTGCAGCCCAAGTGTGGCAAGAGCAGTGGTAGCTGCTAGTCCTCTGTGCCAGACAGCTTCTGCCCTGGTTGTAACTGCACTTCTGCCTCACAGTGGTGGCATGGCTGTGTGGAGGCTGAGGCGGGGACCATGTGTGTGGGCACAGCACAGGAAGTTGCACACTCTGCTCCTGGGCCTGCTCTCTGCAGCCTACACCGTGCCCCCAGCCTTCTGTGGAAAAGTCCTCGCTGCCACATCACCCGGAGCCCCAGATCCCATCCTGGCTGGCACCATCCTCCGAGCTCTCGGGAACCTCGCATGTGTTGTTGCCCTTCCTGGGACCTCCATGCCAGCTTCCCCCAGCCTTAGCTTCTTTTCAGTGGCCAAATGAGGTGTACACTATCCTGTGCTCATCCTGTCCTCAGGCCTCTCAAGAGTGGCTGAGCCTCAGGGTCACCCTCTGCTCCCTCTACTTTCTCCGTGGCCAGGCCCCCACCCCACACCTGGGCTCCCTTAATAGTGGTTTCCATCCTTAGCCTCATGCAGGGAGGCCCCGTGTCCCCATGTCCCAGACCCTAGTTCTCTAGGTATAAGTCTGCACTCCCATCCTGGACCCCCTCTTGTTGCCACATGCCCAGCCACTTGCTCTGTTCACCCAGAGGCACCTGCTCCTGCTCCACACACTTCTGTGGCTTCCTGCTCCTGACCTCCATGTCTGCATAGGGGAAATGCCAAGAAAGCCTCACTGTAGCGAACAGTTCTGTGAACGGGGAACAGGCTGACAAAAAGGGGAAAGGGGTGGCAGTGGGAGGACACAGCCCCCTGGGAGGCAGCCTGAGGCCAGGCCTAGGCCAAGTAGGCAGGGCCTCAGGGAGCTCAGTTCTGGGGCTGTGGCTGCACCCCCACAACCTACCTCCACAGCAGGCTTCTAGTTTGCTTGTGGTAGCAACCAGTCACAGGGAGGCCTGGCATAAGCTGGTGTCCATGAGAAAGTAATGTATGATCCAGGCATGTGCACACCTATGTGTGTGTGTGTGTGTGCGTGCATTCCTGGGGCAGCTCCCATATGGCTAGGCCTTGTCTTCAGATACAACTTGCTGGGTCCCTACTGAATCACAGGAGTACTGGGGACACAGCTCCTCAGCCCAGAGCCTCTGCCCCACCCACTTTGGCCCGTGGCTGTCCTTGGGCCCATGTGCCAGCCCGGATCATGAGCAGGAGCTGCAACCCAGAGCAGCCCTGGGGCCTGCATGTGGCATCGGTCTGCCTGGCAGCCTGCTTCTGTTCCTGTACCTTCCTCACAGCAGCACTGGGGGGTGAGTCGGCAGGAGGCTGCACCGGGAGTTGTGGCTTGCGCCTCAGTGGGGCAGGCCTGCGCAGCAGGGCAGGGCTCTCCCCCATGGATGGTGTTAGACTCAGCACGAAGCACTTTTTTATTTTGTTCTGAAGTGGGTCCAAGTCTGCCTCCCTCTGTCCACGTGTTTGGAACCCATCTGCCCCTCTTGCGTTGTGCTGGGGAGCTCTTCTGCAAGCCCTCATGAGCCCTGGCCAAGGACCCTCTTCTGGGTGGCTGGCATCTAGCCCTGAGTATGTGGGCATGGCCAGGTGGGGCTTTTTTTCTGGCCTGAGGTGTCTGGTTGGTCTATAAGGGAGATTGCTAGGAGGAGGCCCTGAGATGCCAGCACTCCCTGGGCCGATGCTTGACAGCTCCTCTGCCTCTTCGGGTCCCAGGTCTGTAATCCAGCAGGGTCCTGATAGAAGTATGTCTGGGCCAAGGCCCTGGCTGCTGTGGCCTCCTGGCTCAGCCCAGTTGTGTGTGTTTGGTTAGGGACTCAGAAGCTAGAGCCTGGTGAAGCATCTGCTGAGAGAGGGAAAATGGACACAGGAAGGGTGGTAGTCCTGGAAGAGGGTATTGTATGGGCTGAGACCCAGGGCACACAAAGGTGTGGTGCTTCCAGAGCCCGAGGGTGCTGTAGATAGAGCCCCATGTGGCCTGCGAAGGAGAGGGAGGTCTGCAGAGACCCCTGGCGCTTTCAGACCAGGACCAGGGAGACCCCAGGAAATATGAACAGGAATCTGATGGTGGAAGGATGGGGCCGTGTCCAGACTGGGAGTGCCACTTGGAGACCCCACAAAGGGACATTCCACAGCAAGGGTAATGCCCCACTGCAGTTGATCCTGGAGGAAGCTCTGGCCACTTCAATCTGAGAGCTTCTTTGCTGTCTGTGGGCTCCCTGGTGCCCTGGGGGAGTTTGCAGTGAGCCCTGGCCAAGTGTGCCGAAATCTAGCCCCTGTGTGTGCCCTGGATACCAGAGCCATGAGAAAGGCTGTGCAGTTGTGGGAGCTTCTAGGGGAGGACCAGCTGCAGGGGACTCAGGTCTGTGCCACCAGTTGTGGATTGGGTGATCCTGAGTCAGGAGGAGAACAATCCTCTGTCCCCTGGAGGCTGACCTGGTGCCCTGTGGGGGCACTGCTTACTGGTCCTTGGGCTGAGTGCTCAGTGGCTTCCTGAATTGGCTGGATCTGCTGGCTTTTCCTGGCCTATGGCTCCCAGGTAGAGGGGTTAGGGACCAGGTGATAGGTGGCATGGGATAGAGGTAGGCAGTGGAGCTCTGTGCTGAGACCATAGGCTTGTGCACTGGGTGACATGGGCCCTTGCTGTAGCTCCTGAGCAAGGAGAATGTGAACTCATTCTTATCTGCATCTGGGTGGGAAGTGAAATGCTGCAGCTAGACAGCCGAGGTGACTGTATGAGGGAGCTGTGGTTACTGTTTTAGGGAGGGTCCCGTCTAGGCTGGTGGCCAGGGCAGAGGAGCCCCACTCATGGTAGAGGGCCTGTATACATGCTGAATTTGTGTGTGTGTGTGTGTGTGTGTATGTGTGTGCGTGTGCACGCACACACGTGTGTTTATGTGCACATATGGAGTACAGGCATGTGAGGGCAAGTTCTGGGACCTTGTCAGGGCATGGGGCTGCAGGGGCCAGCAGGAGCCTCAGTGTACACACTTGCTCTTGACCCAGAGGCTGTGCGTCTAGCCCTAATCTGGGCTCTGCCAGAGCTGGAGCAGTCACCCCCGCCTGGCCTTGGGAAGGGCCAGCCATCTGGATAAACAATGGGTTCCCAGCCTCCCACTGTCCACCCAGAGATGATACTGGAACAGGAGGGGAGATGGGATGGAGGAGGCACCAGGGTGACCTCAGACACAGGGCAGATGGCCTTGATGTCTAGTCCCTGTGGTCTGAATTGTGGCCAGGTATAGGAGGGGTGGGGATCAGTGGCCCTGATGTCTTCTCTAGTCTTCCCTGTGGCCTAGATTGTGGCTGGCTGGTTTCAGTGGGTACACACTCTGTATGTAGGTGGGGGTCAGTGGCCCAGGGGCCAGTGTTGGATGGTGTAATGGGCTGTGGGTAGCATGGCTACCTCTGTCTGCTGGACTCACCTCCTTAGGGTGGGGTACCTGAGTATCCCCTGTGTGTCTCTGTAGTCCCGCAGTGTGGATAAGCAGCATGCAGTCATCAACTATGACCAGGACCGTGATGAGCACTGGGTGAAGGATCTGGGCAGTCTTAATGGGGTGAGTATTATGGCTCTGCCCTGGTGCCGCCCCTGGGCCCATGACCTTTTCCAGGCCTGCTCTGCAGGGCTGGGTTGGGGGTAGAGGTGGCCCCTTGGAAAAGGCCCCATGGGCCAGGACTTGGTCTCCTGGGGTGAGGCTGGCCCCCAGAGTGTGGTCTCTTCAGGCTGGGCAGACAGAAGCTGGGAAATGGCCTCCCCAAGGTGGAAGGAGCTATACAGGTGCCCTGATTGGGTATGGGGAGGGGGGCATTGTGACCTTTTATATGAACCGTGGCTGCAGTGGCTGACAGGGAGCTGGTGTTGGGTAAGGGGTGTGGGGGCCACCCCGCCATGTGTATCTCTGCTGATACACAGGCATGCTGGGACACTGTTCAATGAGAACGCAAACTATCAGGTTCTGTTGGTTTGCTGCCCACACAGTTCTGAACCAGGGGTCCCCCCTAGTCTTGGGGCCCCACCTCTGCCACCTGAGCCTCCAGCAATCTCTGGATGTTGCTCTCAGTGCCCCAGGTGGCCTCAGGCCGCCCCTCCCTCGGGCAGCCCTCAGTGGCAGCAGCCCTGCTCTCAGGTGTATGGCCGCCTGTTCCTCCACAGACTTTTGTGAATGATGTGCGGATACCAGAGCAGAAGTACATCACGCTGAGGCTCAACGACGCCATCCGCTTTGGCTATGATATCCTTTCCCTGGTACTCGGGGCCAGTTTCCCTGTAACCCTGGAGGAGGGCCGGTCTTCTGGGTCGGGTTAGCCCACCCATTTGCTAAGCCCCAGGTCACAGGGCTCTGAGGAGACTTGGGACCACTTCATGGCTTTACCCTGAGGCTGCTGGGTAGAACACCATTCTGGACATGGGGCATCAGTGACATTCCCCCCCACACACAGAGCAGGCCCCCAGCCTGGGTCTAGGTCCTCTGCTCTGCCTGTTCCCTGTTGTCCTGAACAGTGCTACATTCCAACATGTATGTGCTGGAGCGAGTGCAGCACCGTGTGCCTGAGGAAGCACTCAAGGTGGGTGCATGGAAGGAAAGTGGCCTGAGTGTCCCCACTGCCAGGCCCAACTTCTCCAAGTCCTAGACTGGAGTTTCCACCTACACCTGGAAGCTCTGTTCCCTCAGCAGATACCCCTGTCCTCTGGAGCACCCTGTCCTGGCTGCTGGTGTCAGGAGTTAGCCGGCCTGTCCTGCCCTGCCAGCTGGCCCAGTCTGGCAGGTGGGGAAGTAGTCACTGCCCTCCAGGCTTGTGCTGGGACAGATGGTGGGGCAGTGGTGTGCGGGCTAGGCACTTGGCCTGTAAGGGGCTTCCAGGGCCTGGTTTTGTGTCCTGTGGTTCATCAGGTGAGCTAGTATCAGGGAGCCCTGAAGGTGGCAGAAACTCCACTGGGGACGGAGTGTGCCTCTGGGGTGAGGAGGGTGAGCGGGACCCCAGAACCGCACTCTGCTGGGCCTCTTGGGTGTGGGGGGCACCCTGAGGTGGGAAAGTGCCTTCCAGGACAGTGCTTTTGCCTGTGCCAGGGCCTTATGTGGCCAGATGCCCCAGCCAAGCTGCAAGGTCTCAGGAGCTGTGATGGGTGGAGGCGGCCTCTCCGCAGCATCTCTGTAGAGCTCTGGGGCATCAGCACATGGGACCTGCTTAAAGCCCTGGAATTGTGTCTGTGACCCACACTCTAGTAAACATGGACAATACAAGGCTGCACAGCCAGAACAGGGCACTCTAGGCTCACAGATACCGGTGCAGGGCCAGACATGTGTGCACACACATACACGTGCACACACATAAGCATGACCCTGCTCCCTACCCCAAGCCCTCGCATGGGACCTGTTCCAGATGAAGCCTGTGATGGTTGTCCCTAGGTTCCCTAACTCATTTTGTCCCCGCTCCCAAGCAAGCCCCAGCAGTGCCCTGGGAGCCCTGTGGCCTGAGGACCTCCTGCTTTGATGTGGTGGGCCCAGGGTCTATGTATTTCCTGGGATGTGGGGGACCTCCTGGTCAGTGAGAGGAGAGGCAAGGTCTACCCCAGGTGATGGCCCCGAGCTGACCCCATCCCTCATTCACCCACAGCATGAGAAGTACACCAGTCAGCTGCAGGTGGGTGTCAAGAGCCCGACACCTAGGCGGAATGAGGCGCCACCCGAACTTATGGCCTACTGTGAATCCTCGCACCCCAAGCCAGAGAAGGGGGACCGGCGACCTGGAACAGGTAGGCTAGGTATGGGGGCAGGATAGAAGGTGGGGATAAAGGTACAAGGCCACATTCTGACCTGCTGGTTCCCATGTCCCCTGCACCATGGTGCCCCTCCCTTCACCCTGCTCTACTCCACTGTACACCACGTCACTAAGATGTACTTTCCCATGACCTTTATCCTCAGTTTCTGCTCCTCCTAGGCCTGTGGCACACCATATGTGGGCTCACACACACTTCCCAGCCTGCAGTGCTTCTACAGTTGGTGGCCACCAGCTGACCAGAGGCAGGTGGGACAGAGATGCTAAGCTTCCCACAGACACAGAACAGAGCAGGGTCAGAGCTGGCACAGTGAGACCTGGGTGCTATGTGGTGGGTGGCAAGGGTGCTGCCACATAGGCCCAAGTAAGCCGGAGAGTTCAGGCTGGAAGGGGTGGGGCTGGGCTTCCCACTCTGCCCTCACCAGGAAGGGCCCACTGTAGCCCAGTGGGCTAAGCTCTTGCTAGGACCTTTGCACCCTGAGTGGCAAAGTGTCCACCTTCTGGAACTACAAGCTGGGGACTAGGAAGGCTTCCTAGAAGTCACACAGCTGCAGAAACACTGGGCAGTGTCCAGACCCTGGTACACACAGCTGGTGGTGGTGGCTTAGAGTGCCTTGGGGTTCCAGCAGGTGCACGGACAGGGTAGCCCGTTCTTTGGCTCCAACACAGCATGCAACAAGCAGGAGAGGGGCTCCGGTCACAGCTTGGGGGGTACTGTCCGTGTTACACCCTTGCCTCAGGAGCTGGAGTGCAGCACTAGGTTAGGAAAGCCCCCTCCCCAGTGGCACTTTCAGAGAAGTCTACCTGGGAGCATGTGGTACCCAGCTAGTGACCATCTTCAGGGCTTCTTGCTGTCTAGCTGGTAGGCATCAGGAGCCATAGCGCCTGTGATTCAGATAGCCACACAGCACTGGCAGGGCTAGAAGAGCTGGGAAACTGGAAAGGCCTTGGACATTGGGCTGGTGCCACGAAGCGTGAGCCACTGGACACCACTCCTGCCCAAATCAGAGCTAGAAAACCAGGTTTCGTAGGAAGCATAATCTTCACTTCTGGCCAATATTCAAACACTAAAACAAAGTTACAAAATGTCACATGGGCTTCTCTGACCAGGTGGCAATCAGCTCCCAGGGTGGCCTGGAACATTTCTAGAGCCCTGGAGAACAGCTGGGGGGACAGTGGATTCTGCTACCCCTGTCCTCATTCAGGCCAGGTTGGGTGGGAGGGTCAAGCACGGGACTCCAGGGTTCACTTGTCTCAGGAAAGGCTTCCGGGGGCCGTGCCTTCCAGGGACAAGCCTGCTTTCGGTGGGCTTTGTAGAGACCCAGGCAGGAACAGGCAGGTAAGCGGTGGAAACAGGCCTATTGTGCTTGGTAAGTGGCCAGTGTCCCTGGCAGTTGCAGGCCTGGGCTGGGAAGGGACACCAGGGCCTGAGTTCTGCCTCCCCACAGAGTCAGTGGTATACCGCACACCCCTGTATGGGCAGCCATCCTGGTGGGGAGAAGATGACAGCAGCACACCACCTGAGGACCAGCGCCAGGAGCCCTACCCAGGTAGGTCTTGGCACCCAGCCAAGCAATCTCTCAAGACCAGGAGTGTGTGGGAGGGAGATGACTGGTCCTGAAGTGCTTGCACCAGGGAAGACCACGGGGGAGGTGGGGTGGCCACCTGAGGCCTGCTCCATATACCCCCAGAACGAGCCAAGGAGTCGATGCAGCAGGACAGCGAGCTAGATGGCCCGCCAGCTGACTTTTGCACCCCTGTTGAGCCTCAGGGCTACTCCTTTCGGCGGGAGCCCAGCTACTTTGAGATCCCCACAAAGGAGCCCCCACCACCACCATCACGGCCACCAGAGGTGCTGGAGCATGAGGCACCCACCAAGGATGAGGAGGTGGGTGGTGGTGGGACAGTGCCTGTGGTGCAGAGCCATGCTTCTTTCACTATCGAGTTTGATGACTGCAGCCCTGGCAAGGTGAAGATCAAGGACCACATCACTAAGTTTGCCCTGCGCCAGCGGCGGCCCCCTGGCAAGGAAGCCTCGCCTGTAGAGATGGTCTCCGCTGAGACCAAGGTAGCCGACTGGCTGGTGCAGAATGACCCGAGCTTGCTGCGCCGGGCTGGCCCAGGCGATGACCGGCACAGCACTAAGAGTGACTTGCCCATCCATACTCGCACCCTGAAAGGTCAGTACTCCCTGGCGCTGGGCTACCTGGGGCAAGCAGGCGGCCACCAGTGGGGCCCTAGGCACCTGTGGACTCTGCTTTGCAATACATTGCCTGAGCTGCCTGTGCACAGCAGCTGGGTGTCTGTCAGAAATCTCAGCTGCAGGGGCCAGGTTCCCATGGTGTAGGTGCAGGTCCCCTTAACCATGTGAGGCCCCAGGCCAATTGCAGTTCCCCAACAAGTTGGGTCCCTCTAGGTCACAAGCATGAAGACGGCACACAGAGTGACTCAGAGGACCCCCTGGCCAAGGCAGCCTCCGTGGCTGGAGCCCCCGTGGATGCTGGTGGAGAGCAGGTGCGGCTGCAGAGGCAGATCAAGCGGGACCCCCAGGAGCTGCTGCACAACCAGCAGGCCTTTGTCATCCAGTTCTTTGATGACGACACGCCCCGCAAGAAACGCTCCCAGTCCTTCACGCATACCCCACCTGGGGACCCCAAGGCCGACAAGCGCCGGGGCCCAGGGCCCCCCGATCGGGAGCGCTCAGGTGCCCCTGCACGTGGGGTGGCAGGCAGCAGTTCAGGGTCCCAGAGGGCCAGCTCACTGAAACGAGAGAAGACAGAAGAGCGGCTGGCCAGTGCCTCACCAGCCACTCGGCCCCCGATCCGATTTGGCAGTGTGGGGCGCCGATCCCACCTGGCCCAGGACTTCATGGCCCAGTGCATGCGTGAGAGCTCCCAGACCACCAGGCCAAGCTCTGATAAGGTGCCCCTGGTGCCGCCCGCACCCCTGACGTCCTGTGGGACCAACCCTGCGACTGCCCCTACTGTAACACCACCTCTTGCTGAATCCCAGCTGCTTAAGGCACACAGACAGGATGAGGACGACAGCCTCAGTGACGCAGGCACCTATACGATTGAGACAGAGGTGCAGGACAGGGAGGTGGAGGAAGCCCGCAAGATGATTGACCAGGTATAGCTGGGGCTTATGGGCTGGGCGGGAACTCAGTCAGCAGTGGGCATGTTGGGGCCTCGGTGTCAGCCTTCTGCACCCCCAATGGTTCTGGAGTCTGGCCCAGCCAGGCAAGTGGATGCTTCTGGTGCTGGCACACAGAGTGGCACTGCCCATTGGCTCTGCCTCTCACCTTGCTGGGTAGTCTGTTCCCCACCCCACTTAGCTGGATAGCCAGGTTGTGTGTCCTCCATATTAGAGTGGGGCAGGGAGCCAGGCACTCCTGAACCTCAGTGTTATCTCTTCCTGGCAGGTTTTTGGGGTACTAGAGTCCCCCGAACTCTCCAGGGTATCTTCAGCCACCTTCCGCCCTGTGATCAAAGGGGAGAGTGATGGAGGTGTGGCCCAGAGAATGGCCTTGCTGCAAGAGTTTGCCTCCCGGCCACTGGGTGTGGTCCCCTCAGTGGAGCACCAGGTAGGAGCCCATGTGGCCACACTGAGAGGGGCAATAGGAACAGAGCAGTGTCCTGGCTGGCTTTTTTTTTGTCTTTTTGAGACAGGGTCTCACTATGCAGTTCAGGCTGGTCTTAAGCTCACTTTGTAGCTCAGGCTGGTCTCGAACTCACAACAATCCTCCTGCCTCAGCATCCCGAGTGCTGGGATTACAGGCCTGTGCCACCACGCCCGGCCTGCCTGCCTGGCATTTGCGGCCGGTGGCCCTCATGGGGCTCAGCCAAGTCTTTCCCTGAAGGGTGCCTCACTAGACAAGCAAGCTGGGCACGGGCATGAGTGGCCTACCATCTGGCTTCCCTCATGCCTGGTGCTACCCTGCTGAGGACACTCTGGTCTTCTCCTTAGGGCCTCATGGTCGCAGGCTGCCCTGGAGGTCAGAAGTGGGTGTCCCGCTGGGCCAGCCTGGCTGACAGCTACTCAGACTCTAGCCCGGCAGGTAGGTGATCTGGGAGCTAGGATGCTGCACCAGACCAGCCTAGACAGCCTCGGGCCACTGGCTACAGATGCAGCTTGCATATTGCAGTGGTTGCTGGAGGGTCAGGGTTGTGTACACAGGTGGGTCTGTGGCCACTCTGACTGGATGTCCTGGCACCTTGCAGAGGATGGCTTGAGACACAGGGCAGGAGAGCCTGAGGGAGCCTTGCCTGTGCGTGCCAGACGACTGCTTCCTCAGCTGCCCAGTGACAGAGCCGACAGTCCTGCTGGCCCAGAGGCCACCAGGAGGAATGGTCCTGGGCCGCCAGAGCTGGGTATCGAGCAGCCCAGCCCTGTGGTTGGCCAAGAGGACCTGGATCCCGACAGCCTCAGTGATGCCAGTGGATCAGATGGGGGCCGGGGCCCTGAGCTGGGCACAGAGCAGCAGGAAGACAGGCACAGGAGCCCCCAGGAGGGCCTGGCCTGGGCCAAGGGGCGGCGCTCACCACGGGCTGCTGGAGAGCCTGCCCCCATCTCTTTCTACATTGGTGACCAGAATGAGGCCACTGGCTCCCAGAAACCCATGGCAGCTTCTGGGGAGGCAGAGGGTCCTGGGCGCGTGGGCCAGGCCAGACCCTCAGCGAGGGGTGGCCTCTACATGAGCAGCAGTGGGCAGATGGTCATTCAGCTGCACCCCGGGCGGTCCCCTGAGCCCAACAGCTCCAGTGGCCCCACCCCACCCCGCGAGGCTCCCACCTTTGTGCGACAGGAGAGCTTTACCAAGGAGCCTGCAAGTGGTTCCCCAGCACCTGGCAAGCTCCCACACATCTCCAGTCACCCACTCCTACAGGACCTGGCCACGGTCCGGGCCACACGCATGGATCTCCATGTGCAGGATACTCATCTGATCCTGAAGGAGACTGAGACGGCCCTGGCTGCCTTGGAGGCCCAGCTGCTCTCCAAGACTGTGGACAAAGAGGATGGGGGCGGCACCCCCAGGCCACCAGATGACTCCCTCTCTGGGGACTCAGATGTGGACACTGCCAGCACTGTCAGCCTGCTCAGTGGCAAGAATGGGCCTAGCCCGACGACCCCTCAGCCTCTAAGGTCACAGAAGGAGAGGCAGCTGTCTCCACCACTGACCCAGGACCCCGGAGGTGCTGCCTTGGGCAGTGCACGTGAACGACTCTCGGAGAAACAGCATCGCTTGACCAGTCCTAGTGACATGGGCCGTGGAGAGCTGGCACAGCCTCTGGCAGCCCGGCGTGCCCATGGTCCCCGAGGGTCCCAGGACTGGCCTGAGGACCGAGGCTCCAATCTCACTCACCTACCCAGCGCAGACACAGCCACCTCCAACCATGAGACTCCAGAGGCCCTTGGTGCAGGTAGGCCAGGGGCTCGCCGGAAACCAGTGACCGCCCCACCTTCCCTGGCGGCCCGGGAGGAGCAGAGCCGTGGTTGCACCAGTGTCCAGAAGGTGCAGCAGGCACTGACCCGCTCCAACAGCCTGTCCACCCCACGACCCACGCGGGCCTCCCGGCTCAGGCGGGCCCGGCTGGGGGATACCTCTGACACTGAGGTCACAGATAGTGATCGGGGAGCCCCAGCCAACCCTGAACCAGTGAGCCGGCCAGCTGCTGAACAGGCCAAGAAGCTGTCTCGCTTGGACATCCTGGCCATGCCCCGGAAGCGGGCTGGCTCCTTCACAGGGCCCAGCGACTCGGAGGCAGCCCCTACCCGCACAGGCTTCTCAGGCCGCAGTGCTGAGCTGTACTGTGCCAACCGCAAGCCCACCATGGCTGATGCCCGTGCTGCTGCCAGGAAAGCTGCAGCCACCGCCAGCACAGGCTCCCGCCAGCCCTTCAGCAGGGCGCGCCCAGGCAGTGCCAGATACTCCTCTAGTGAGTATGGGACACACAGGAGGGCTGGCAGGTCAAGTGGCTTCCTGTAGGTCAACCTCAGAGCCCCAGAGGGATCTGCACCCAGAGCTGGGTGGACACGCACATGCGTGTGTGGGGGCCAGGCATGCCATGTGAACAGGAGACTCTGAGCCTCCCAGGATGGAGGGCTCCTACTGCATCTCCTATGGGCAAGGGGCCTGGGCCTTGGGCTGGCCCTGTCCCTCTGTACTTCAGGCTGGGTCCATCCCTGGGCTGCCTGCCCCAGCCCTGGAACTGCTCTGCCTGGTTCTGCCCTATGGAAGGTGCAGGATCATCTGTGCCTGTGTGGTGGGGCCTCTGACACATTCTGAGCCCACAGAGCCTTGCCCTGTATGCCACCAAGGGGGCCACGTGTGCCCTGCCTGAGTGGATTGGTTGGGGCCCAGGTGCGGTAGCCTGCCCCGCCTTGCATCCTGCCCACCACCAGTGCTGTCTACAGACCTCCCTGCCTGCTGATTCCCCAGGTGGCCAGGGTGGGTTGGGGAGGCCTTATGGGCTGAAGACCCCTGCTTGGCTGGCCCCACTGTTCCTTCCCAACTCCACCACGCATGCAGCCTCCTTATCCACTTCCTGTTTGCTGTTTGAAGCTGTTTGGGGGCTCAGACCCTGGAAAGCGCTCAGCACTCTGCCTGCGCTCAGGGGCTGTCCCCGAGGAGAGGCCTGACGACAGCCATCCTGGCTTACCTGTGCCACCAGCTAGGCCATTGCTGACCCTCCAGGGAGGCTTACTGCATCTTCAGGGTCTGCCCAGGTACCTTCGCTGGTACCAAGGCAGTCATCCTTCCATCTGGTGCAAACACGCCTAGGGACACTGCTGGTCCTGCACAACCCTGGGCTAGAGCGACTTTGTGGTCCCTGAGCTCAGTGGCTGCTAGTGCTTCTGCTCAAGGGCTCCTGGGCGCAGGATGCCTGTCTTGGCTCTGCCTGGCCTGCAGTGTAGAGCCCTCATCCAGAGGGCCCTGGGTGCTGTGGGGTGTTGAGTGCTGCTTTGTTACATTCTTGCTTCTGCAACCAATCCGCTCCAAGGCACACGTCGTCGGCAGCAGGGCTCGGATTACACGTCCACCTCGGAGGAGGAGTACGGCTCCCACCACAGCTCCCCCAAACATGCACGCTCCCATACTTCAACAGCCACGCAGACCCCGCGGGCTGGCAGTACAGGCCGGGCTCGCTCCCGAGCTCCTGGCTCTCGGGACACAGACGATGAGGAGGAGGAAACCAACCCGTACGGGTTCATCGTGCAGACGGCTGAGATTGCAGAGATTGCCCGGTGAGTGGGGCCATTCTTAGGCAGCTGCAGGGGGCTGCCCTCGGCTGAGAAGAACCCAAGGACAGGGCCTGGCCAGAGGGTGTACTCATGGCTGAGTAGGATGGATGGATGGATGGATGGATGGATGGATGGATGGATGGATGGATGGATGGATGTGGTGGGCAGATGAGTAGATGTTTGGGTCATCGGGCAGATGGGTGGGTGGAAGGGCCATTGAGTAGATAGTTTAGTCAGCAGGTGGATGGCTGAGCAGATGAGTAAGTGGGTGAGTGGGTGGGGGGCAGGGTGGGTGGGTGGAAGAGCAGGTCGCTGGGCAGATGGGTGAATGGAGAACCATCTGGAAAGTTGAGGACATTTGTATGAGGAGGGCTATGCCCAGGCTTTCTCTAGGAATGAGCTTGTGCCCATAACTAGGAGGACTTGGGCAGGTGCTAAGCAGCTGAGTGAGGCCCCTCACTGACTGGCAGTCAGTGGCAAGGCCCAAAAGGGTCATGGACAGCAGGCGTCCTGTAAAAGATCCTGAGCTTGTGTTGTGAGTGCCAGAGGCAGCTGGCCTTGGGAGACCCCCACATGGATGGGAACTCAGACATCGCTGGCACAAGATGCATCGCTGTCTGGCACCCAAGGTGTGACTGGGCAGTGCCAGCCGTGGTAGAGTCCCTATGGCTGAATGATAAGAGGGACTCCCCAGGGCTGGGCAGGGTCAGCAAAGAGAAGAAGGCAAGGGACTGCGTGGGTTTCTTAAGGTCTGTGTTCCCCAGAGTGGACGGGCATGGCTGTGCCAGTGAGCTGGGCATAGGAGGCAGGAGGAGTGTCCCAGACAGAGAGGGGCCCGGGCATGGTACCATAGGGCAGCCTGGAGCCAGACCTGGTGAGCACATGTCTGTGGCATCACCAGAGTTGGAGGGAAGTTCTATGTGGAGTGGGCAGTGTGAACAGACTGCAGGAGCAGAGCCCACTCATGCGGAAGGCTGGTGCAGCAGGGCTCTTGGAAGAAGGTCAGAGTCTGATCACGTAGGCCCCTGCCAGGCTGTGGGAGTACCAGCACATGCTGCCGGTGTGGTCCAAGAAAGCCTGGGGTGGGCTTGTCTCCCATGTGGAGAGCCACAGAGGACTGTATTGCCCCTGCATGCTGGCCAAGGAGGCAGTGAGCAGAGGACACAGGCTGTGGCCTCTGGCAGAACCTCCCTGAGGAGATACCATGCCAGGTTGGCAGCTAGGGTGGACCAACCAGGGCCTCGCTGCTACCTGCTCATTGCCCAGAGAAGTATGTGCCCCTGCAGTATGGCCAGGGCTCAGATCCCCCAGCAGCCCTTGGGTTTGCGTGCTTCGTGCCTGCTCAGTCCCCGCTTACAGAGGTGGGCACTAGTGGCATCCACCCCCTAATGCTGCCATGGCCACACCTGCTGCCATTTTTTCTTTTTAATGTATTTGGTACAGGGTCTCACTATGCAGCTTGGACTCGTAGTGATCCTTCTGTTTTCAGCCTCCCCAGCGCTGAGATTACAGGCGTGCAACCTGTCTCAGTGGCCAGCTCAGCATGCCCGGGGGTGGGGCCTGTGGAGTCAGGAATCAAACCTGGTCCCTGCACTTGGCTGAGCAGGCACTTAGTCCACAGAGCTGTTTCACTGGCCCTCCTGCTGCCAATTTTTTCTGCCGGCTGCAGACTGAGCCAGACGCTGGTGAAGGATGTGGCCATCCTGGCCCAGGAGATCCATGATGTGGCTGCGGATGGTGATTCTCTGGGTTCCTCTGGGCCCAAGTACAGCCCCTCCCTCGGGAGCGTGCCCAGCACCCCCGCCTCGACCATCTCTGCCCGCGAGGAGGTAAGCCCTGGCCTCCTGGTGCACACACTTGGGGGCAGCTGGCAGAGCACATGGCCCCATGGTGCCTTCTCCAGCCTAGCTGGCTACCAGCATCTGTGCGGCTTGGCTCCCGTGTAGCCCCTAGAGCATGTGTTCAGGGAGTTGTGCGCAGCTCTGTGTGGCTGCCTGCACCCTTGAGGGGTGTTAGAGGGGCTAGGTAGATGGGTCACCCCTCACCTTCCCTCCTGCTTGGGCCACAGAGCCAATGCTGCCTGTCTCCTCCTTGCAGTTGGTACAGCGGATCCCAGAGGCCAGCCTCAACTTCCAGAAGGTGCCTCCCGGTACTCTGACCTCTCAGGGCCTAGACCAGAACATGAATAGTCACGAGGATGCCTTGGGCAACAAGACAAGGCCTCGGAGCCGCGAGGAGGCACGGTGCTCCCTGCCCTCAGCATGCTGCTCAGCCATGGGGTGGGGAGTGCGGGCTTCCTGGGACCAGCTAGGGCCCTGCTAATGCCAGGACCCCTTCAGGTGATCTTCGACAACCTGATGCTGAACCCAGTGTCCCAGCTGTCCCAGGCCATTCGGGAGAACACAGAGCACCTCACTGAGAAGATGAAGTGAGTGACAGCAGGGTCAGCAGGCTCACACCACAAGGACCAGCCAGGCTTGCACCATATGAGGGCTCACAGCTTTATGAGCCAGCAAACAGCCCCTGAACTTAGGGACCCTGCCACCATCCTTGGCACCAGTCCCTGGCCCACCCATCCCTAACCTCAGGGCCAGGCACAGAGGGACAGTGGTGCCAGCCGGAGGGTTCCATGCTAGGCTAGAGTGGCAGGAGCTTTCTCGTGGTGGTGGGAAGTCTGGGAGAGCTGGGCCGCATTTCTTCGTCACCACCCTCATCCCCGACAGGCTCCTCTTCCAGAACACGGGCCGTGCCTGGGAAGACCTGGAAGCCAGGATCAATGCTGAGAATGAGGTGCCTATCCTGAAGACGTCCAACAAGGTCAGACCCCACCCAGCGTGGCCCGCCCCACCCCCACCCCAGGTCAAGGTACCCACTCACCGGCCACCTGTGTGTCCCTAGGAGATCAGCTGCATCCTCAAAGAGCTGCGGCGCGTTCAGAAGCAGCTGGAAGGTGAGTGAGGCTCTCCTGGGCAAGGTGACGGGCCAAGGTGGAGGCCCTGCCTGGCCTCCACCTGACCAGCCCTCCCCACCCCCAGTCATCAACGCCATGGTGGATCCCAGCGTGAATCTGGACCTGCTCACAGGAAACAGGGCTCCCGCAGGCCCCTCCACTCCGGGGCTGGGGAAGGGCCCGATCCTTCCTGCCCCACCTGAGAGCCTGCTGCCTCTGAGGGGCTTCCCGCCAAGGGCCACGTGTGGGCCCCCCAGCCTCCCGGAGCCCACCTTCCTCTCTGACGCTGAGCACTTCCTGATCTAGGCCCCAGCAAGGCCAGGCCTCCTGCGCCTGCCTGTCCTCCGCCCAGCCTGCCACCTGGCCACAGTGTCTGAATCCCCTCCATGTGCCATAGCCCCACAGGCAGGCACCTCTTGCCCTGCCAGCACCCCACCCACCTTGCCCACCCCCACAGCCACCCCCCACCCAGGCTTCTTGGCCCAGCTCCTGGTGTGGCCAGTGCCGGGGCATCCCCCCACCCTGTCGTTTCTTCATTAGCTTTCAAGGAGAGAGTAGTCTGTGCCACGGCAGTGCCCAGCCTTGCCTGTGGCGTGCGGAGGCCTGGGAGGGCTGCCCTGTTGATCTGCCCCTGCTTTTGTGTTGGCCCGAGGCCAGGCATGGGAAGATGGTAGGCCAGGGCTATTCTGTGCCAAATGTGAGCTGGGGCCTATGCTCTAGCCAGGGGTGCCCAGAATCCAGCAGCCAGTCAGGCATGTGGCTGCAGAGAAGTTGGGGCAGGAACCCCACAACTCCCAGATTTTGGTGCCAACACAACTGCCAAAGCCCCAAACTTGAAGGCTGTGGCTGGGGCCCTCCAAGTGGGCACAGGTGGGAGGACACAGCCATGCAGGCAGCCAAGGGCCCCTCTGTGCTGCACCAGAGGTGTGGGGTGGCAGGGATATCAGCAACCCCTCGGGGAGGGAGGGTTTGACCAAAGTGACTGGAAACTGGTTTCTGGAAGTTTGTGCAGGTATGTAAACAGTGTGTTTGGTGCCACCCCTGTTCTCCCAGATGCTGTGGGCATTAAATGGGCATCTGCAGCAGGCAGTGGCCTGATCCCTTGCAGGGGATGGCAGTGGTTCACGGACAAGCCCCAGAGCAGTGACACTTTCTCAGGATTCTTCTAGCTGGGAACAAGCCCCTCCATAGCATCCTTCTGCAGCTCCAGGCCAAAGAGCCAAGGCTGGGCTGGGCGGGGTAACTGCCTCTACTAACAGCAATGGGCTCTAGCATGGGCCAAGGGCTGGCAGAGGCCATGGGTGAATCCAGAGGCTGCGGTGGCGAGGCCTCCCTGTTTACAGTCTGCTGTCATGGAGCTGAGCATGGGTCTGGGTGCCTGTGCCCAGCCCACCCGATGTTTACGTTTGTGTGCAGGGGCGGGTGCATCGGGCCCTGCCCCGAGAACCTGCTGTCCCTTGGAGGAGGTGCTAGCTGGCTGCTGCCCACTGCATGCCTGCGCAGTGACCCCGCCTCTCCCGGAAACACAGTGGCCGCTCACCTTCGTCTGCGCCCCGCCCCTGGTCACCGCGTACAATCTTTTTATGCACATGTTGGTGTTGCTCCCCACATCAGTGCTGGTACTGTCCCTGTCCCTGCCTGGCTCCTCGGCGGTCTCTACATTGTTCTCAGGTGGTCTTGTGGATGTCTCAGAAAATGGTTATTTTATATGATTTGTCATGAAATTTGTTCTAATAAATCATTCTTGTATCATGTGGCAGCACACCAGGCTTGCCGCTTCACTCCATGGCTTGAGGTCTCCCTGCCAGACAGGAAGCTGCAATCTAGAGAAACAGCCACCAGGTGGCAGCTGGACTGGGGAAAAAGGGCAGATGTTTGCTTTAGAAAGAACAGTTCCTACAGTAGCCATTCAAGGACACAGTGCTGGAGAGCGCTCTCTGAAGTGGCCAAGTGCATACACGCAGGCAGCAGAGGGCCCCAACTGCAGTGCCAGGAGCCCTTGACAGCCCCAGTCCTTCCCCTCTTTGTGACTTGAGAGGGGTCTTCCTGCTATCTATTCCACCTCCAGCTCCAGATAGGCCCAGGGACAGGTGCAGGTCCTGCTGGTGCAGCGTCCCAAGGACAGCCAGCACAGGGCCACCCCTTACCCAGGCACTATCTACTCCTGTTCTGGCCTGGCTGGTGAGCCAGGAGCAGGGCCTGGCTGCCCTCTGGCCACTACTGGGAGTAGTGGGGATGGGGCAGCATGAGTCTAGACTGCCTTGGCCGCCCACCAGGCCTGAGTCCTTGGTGAGCCTCACTGCCTGCCCAGCTCCTGGCCCCAGAATCTAGAGCTGCTTGCTCTGCCCAGCCCCCTCAAGGGCCTGGCAATCTGCGTCCTGTGTAGTACAGAAGTAGAAGTGCAGGCAAGTAGGCAGCTGGGCACAAGCTCTGGCCTGTTCTCTCCCTTCTCCCTTCACTCCCAGCAATGGCCCTTGCAGAGAGCATGAGGAGCCAAGCAGCCTCTGCCGGTCCTGGGATGTCAAGGCCGGGCAGCTCGGGCAGCTGAGCTGCGGTGCCCACCGGGGTGAAGCCGGGTCAGGCCCCACAGCATCACCAGGCTGGTGCTGGGATGATGCAGCCTGGCTGTGTGCGTGGGTGGAGTGGGACAGGGTGGTTGCCAGGCTGCGCAGTATGTGGTGTGGGGAGCGGAGGGTGAGGCTGGACCTGGCTTGGGGAGGGAGGAAGGTGTGGCTCTAGGGGAGGTGGTGGCTTGGTCTGTGGGTGGGCTGGGGTATGTATGGGAAGGGGCCAAAAGCGAAGGCCAGAGCCTGCCCGAGGGCAGTGTTAGGTGGAGGGCTCAGGTGGCAGACAGAGCCCTGAGGCGGTGGGGTCACAGCAGGGATTTGGAGGTGAATGCCTGTGGAGACACAGACGGCTGCTCGGGCTCTGAGCCGCTGGCTGTGGGTCTTCGGGTCTTCGGTCATTTGCACAAATGGATGAGACACACTGAGGCATAGATACATGAATTGGTCTCTGGTTAGGGTTTTTTTTAAATTATTATTTTTTAATGAATTTACTACAGGGTGTACAGGGTGTACAGGGTTTCACTATGGAGACTGGACTCGGTGATTCTCCTGTTTGCAGCCTCCTGAGCCCTCAGATTATAGGCGTGTGCCACCACTCCCGGTCCGTCACCATCTCGGCATACCTCGGGGGTGGGGCTGGCACAGCATGCTGGGGATCGAACCCCAGCCGCCGTGCTCTGCTGAAGCAGTCGCTTTAGTCCACTGAGCTATCTGGCTGGCCCTCTGGTTAGTTTTGTGATTGGCAAACAAACTTAAAGAATTAGGCTAACACATTTTCCATGCAAAAACCAATGACTTTCTGAAAGCTGTTTCCTTGTGGCGTTTTGTTCGAATCTCCAGACTGCCCCTTCCCCCGCTCCCCAACCCTTGCCTCTTGTCCCACAGCCTCCCTCCCACCTTCATGTGATGCTGCTTCGACAGCCCATGTATTAGAAGAGCATGGTACTAGTTCTGCGTCAAGCTGGTTGTTTCACATGGGGGTCATCTTCCACCGAGGGTCCTGCAAGTGACAGGGCTGAGTTTCTCTTTATAGCCGAGTGGCACCTTGTGGTGTGTGTGTGCTTTCTTCAGCCACTCAGCTGTATGGACCTGTGGGCCACCTTTGCCACAGCAGATAGGAATGCAGATAGAAAGCTGCCCGGTTTGCCTGAGTATCTCAGAAGCGCGTAGCTGAATTGCACCGTAGCTCTGCTTGGCTCTCTGAGGACCGTCTCGCCGATTTCCACAGTGCTGCACTGACTGCACTTCCCAGCAGCAGTGGAGAAGGGCCCCTCCTTCCCTGTGTCCTCACCAGCCTGTATTGTTTTTGTATTCCGGGTGAGGGCCTTTTTGACTAGGGTGTGATGGAACTTTATGTAATGGCTACAGCTTTTTTCATATACATATTGGCCATTTGTAACTATTTTGAAAATGTTTATTCAGTTCACTTTCCATTTATTGGCTTTTTCTTTTTTTTTTTTTTTTTTCATTTTGAGGGTCTTTCTGCATACTTCAGGCTGGCTTTAAACTCACTATGTAGCCCCGGATGGCCTTGTACTCACAGTGACCCTCCTGCCTCAGCCTTTGAGTGCTGGGATTACGGTCCTGCAGTGCCACACCCAGCTTTTTCACTTTGAAGGTTGAATTTTCTTAATGGTGTTTTGAGTCCTGCATACTAGATATTACTCCTGTGGGAGACTGACTGTAGTCCTCTGAGAAAAGAAGCCACTTGGCTCTTTTCCTGACCTTTACTCAGCCCTATTCACCGAGATATGCCAAGCTGGGTACATACAAGCAGATGTTTCCTTAATTGGCCAAAAGCGTATGACTGTGTCCAGCCCAGGTGCCAATGAGTCCCAGCATAGCAAGGCAGCAGCGTGCAGGTGGAAACAGTCCTCTGCCAGTGGCTGGAGTGGGGCACAAGCCCGCAGGGCTCCAGGGTTAAGACAGGAGACGACATCTCGGCTGGGCCATGGGACTCACGGGACTTGACCCTTCCGACAGGACATGTGCCAGCCTTTCAAACACTGAAGTATCTGTTGTGCCACTATTCGAGGAGCCTCAGTGCCTGGTGCAAACGTGCTTTTTTCCTCCTTCACAAGCTATGTCTGTGAGTTGTTCTCATGTATTCTGCCAAGATGCCCGCCCAGCTTCCTGACTGGTACCAATAAAAGCCATGGGATCTCTGGCTCTTGGTCCTTTGTTCCCCCAATAGCATTATGTCCCAGAGTTCCCAAATTGCAGATTTCTCTCTCACTCTTTCTTTCTTCATTTATGTGCCATACTGTCTGGTGAGAGTCCTGAGCCCTTCGTGGGGTTTTGGTAACTACTCTTTTAGGACAGTAGCTGGCAAAGATTTTTTCCCACCCTATAGGCTGTGTCTTCACTCTGCTGGCTGTCTACTTTGCGTGCATAGGCTTCTTAACCTGGCATGATCTCATCAATCCTTGATGTCATCTGGAGTCCTGTGCCTGTTCTCGCATCTCAAAGTGTTTCCCTTGTTTTCTTCTTGCAGTTTCAAAGCTTTTGGTTTTATGTTGGGGTATTTGAGGCATTCTGAATTGATTTTTTTTTTTTTTTAGTGAGGCAAAATACAAGGATCTGCTTGCAGTTTTCTACGCGTGAGTGTCCAGTTTTCGGTTGAAGAGGATGCATTCTCTAACATCTGTACAGAATCCTTGTGAGCATCAGATGGCTGTAGCTGTGGGGATTTGCCTCTGGGCCTCTTGCTGTATTGCCTTGGTCTGTGCTTCTGGTTTTATGTACCATTGTTTGTCTGCATGGCTTTGTAATATATCTTGAAATCAGGTATTGCTTTTTGCTCAGGAATGCTTTGGCTATTCAGGTTCTTTTGTGCGTCTGTATGAATTTAAGGATTATTTTTTCTAGTTCTGTTAAGAATCTATGTCATTAGTATTTTGATGGGGATTGCATTGAATTTATATATTGTTTTCTGTAATATGAATTTTCAACAATTTTGATTCTGTCAATCCACAAACATAGGAACTCTGTCTTCTAACGTCGTTTTCAATTTCTTCAGTGTTTTATAATTTTCCTTTTAAACACCTTTTGCCTCCTTGGTTAGGTTTAGTCCTAGTATTTTTAAAACTATAGTGAATAGTTTTCCTGGTCTCTTTCTCAGAGAGTTCATTATTGACATATAGAAGAAGTACTGATTTCTTTTTTTTTCTTTTTTTTTTTTGGTGGAATTGGGGATTGAACTCAGGCCCTTGTGCTTGCCAGGGAAGCGCTTATTCCACTGAGCCATCTCCCTGGCCCTAGGTACTGATTTCTGTATACTCATTTTACAATTTTTTTTTGAGACAGGGGCTCAAAATATAGTTCAGGCTAGTGTTGAACTTACTGTGCAGCACAGGCTGATCTGGAATTCGTGGTGGCCCTCCTGCGTGAGCTTCCGAGTGCACCACTGCCGGCCCTGTGCACTATATACCCTGCTGCTTTGTTGGATGTGCTTATTAGCTCTGAGGATATCTGGCCGAGCCCTTGGGTGTTGTCAGCATAGTCATATTGCCTGTAGACAGCGTGGCTTTGTCTCCTCCTTTCCTGTTCATGCCCTTTTCTTTCTTTCCTCCTGCCTGGTTGCTCTGGCTGCCGTCTGAGTGCCGCACTGAGCAGGAGTGGTGGATGGACACCCGTGTCTTTTTCCTTGTCTTAGAGGGAACAACTTCAGCTTTTCCCGACCCCATGTTGGCATGCATTTGCTGTGTGTACACTTCACTATGGTGAGGTGAGACCCTTCTGTATGTACAGTAGTTTCTTTAGGGCTTTCATGGAAGGAGACTGAATTTTATCAAACCATTGGCTGTGTGTATCGAGATGATTGTGTGATTTTGCCCTTGATTCTTGCTGTGTGGGGCACTGTTCTGTCTCTTTGTGTGCACTGAGCCACCCTTGAATCCTGGAATAGGACTGACCTGATCATGGCGTCTTTTAGTGTTGTGCTGGATGGACTGCAAGTATCTGACTGAAGGGTTTCACTTTGTCTTCACCAAGCATGTTGGTGCAGTTTGCTTTTTGTGTTATGTCCTTACCCAGTTTTGATACCAGTGTGATGCTGGCTTCATAGAATGACTTTACAAGTCTTCCTCTCTTTCTGTTTCATCAAATAGTTTGGGGGAGAATTGGTGCTCTTCTTTAAAGAACTGATAAATTCCGCAATGAATCCATCCAATTCTTGGGTTTTCTTTGTTGAGAGAATGTCGGTACTGCTCCCATCTTAACACTTGTTATCAGTTTAGGCTTTTTATACCCTCTTGGTTCAATTTTATAAGTTCATGTATGTCCAGAAATTTATTTAGTTCTTGCACTTTGCAGTTCATTTGAACATAAATTTCCAAAACAGCCCCCAGCAACCCCTGGGTTTCAATACTATCCATGTACTATCCCCATTTTCATTTTGGACCTTATTAATTTGGGTCTCTCTTTGGGCTATTTTGGCTAAGGGTTCATCTTGTTTATCTTCTCTAAGAACCAGGCCTCCTTCATTGACCCTTTTGACTGGTCCATTGCTCTCTATTTTGTTAATTTTAGTTTTTATCATTATTATTTCTTTCTACTGGTTTTGGATTTAGCATTCTTGATATTCTAAGACCCTGAGATGCATATTAGGCTATTTGAGATCTCTTGGAATTTTTTTAAATGTGGGCACTCATAATGATAACTCTTAGAATCGTTTTCAGGATATCCCAGATTCCAATATGCCATGTTTACATTTTTGTTTGATTTTTAAAAAGTTTTTAACTCCACATCAATTTCTTCAATGAGCCAATGATTATAAAATTCTATCTCCCTGTCTTTGCATAGTTTCTCCTACTCTTGATTTCTAGTTTCATTGCTATGATCTGATGCCAGAAATTACTTGTGTTGTTAATTTGTTAAAATTTTCTTTGTGGCATAAAATATAATCTATTTTGAAGAAAAAATTCCATGAACTGCTGAAAAGGTGTATTCTGAAGTTGTTGGATGGAGCACTCTAGCGAGGTGTATAATAAGCGCTCTTGGTCTGGAGTATAGCTTAGCTCTGATCCTTCATTGTTTGTGTTTTGTTTTGTTTTTGTCCACATGACTTCTCTATTTGTCCTAGTTACTTTTCTCTCATTTTTGGGACAATAACAAACACTCAAAGCTAAATAGGGAAAGGTTTATTTAGCTCATAGTCAGTCCATAATCCACTGGCATAACATCCCATTAAAAATGAGCAAGCCTGCCAGAGATAATATCAAGAGATGAGAGTAAGCAGGAAGGTATGAGCTTGCATGATCTTCTCAGTAAATAGGCATCATAGGAGAAAAGATTGTTTTTAATTTTTTTGCCTTTTTTTTTTTGTGGAACCGAGGATTGAACTCAGGACCCTGTGCTTGCCAGGCAAGTGTTTACTCTACTGAGCTATCTCCCCAGCCC